>CM040182.1:67763370-67780870 GCA_022606455.1 Callitettix versicolor | reverse complement strand
ACTCAGGTTATTGTAACGAATTTGAAATAAAACATTAAATTAGTGGTTTTCTATTTTCTCAAAATCGGTTCATCAAATTTTACTCAAATTTTTGTCAGGCATTTATTGTTCTTTCTAACTGAGGTTATTGTAACGAATTTGAAATAAAACATTAAATTAGTGGTTTTCTATTTTCTCAAAATCGGTTCATCAAATTTTACTCAAATTTTTGTCAGGTATCTATCGTTCTTTCTAACTCAGGTTATTCTAAAAATTTGAAATAAAACATTAAATTAGTGGTTTTCTATTTTCTCAAAATCGGTTCATCAAATTTTATTCAAATTTTTGTCAGGTATCCATTGTTCTTTCTAACTCAGGTTATTGTAACGAATTTGAAATAAAACATTAAATTAGTGGTTTTCTATTTTCTCAAAATCGGTTCATCAAATTTTTGTCAGGCATTTATTGTTCTTTCTAACTGAGGTTATTGTAACGAATTTGAAATAAAACATTAAATTAGTGTTTTTCTATTTTCTCAAAATCGGTTCATCAAATTTTACTCAAATTTTTGTCAGGTATCTATCGTTCTTTCTAACTCAGGTTATTGTAACGAATTTGAAATAAAACATTAAATTAGTGGTTTTCTATTTTCTCAAAATCGGTTCATCAAATTTTACTCAAATTTTTGTCAGGTATTCATTGTTCTTTCTAACTCAGGTTATTGTAACGAATTTGAAATAAAACATTAAATTAGTGGTTTTCTATTTTCTCAAAATCGGTTCATCAAATTTTACTCAAATTTTTGTCAGGTATCCATTGTTCTTTCTAACTCAGGTTATTGTAACGAATTTGAAATAAAACATTAAATTAGTGGTTTTCTATTTTCTCAAAATCGGTTCATCAAATTTTACTCAAATTTTTGTGAGGTATTTATCGTTCTTTCTAACTCAGGTTATTGTAACGAATTTGAAATAAAACATTAAATTAGTGGTTTTCTATTTTCTCAAAATCGGTTCATCAAATTTTTGTCAGGTATCTATCGTTCTTTCTAACTCAGGTTATTCTAAAAATTTGAAATAAAACATTAAATTAGTGGTTTTCTATTTTCTCAAAATCGGTTCATCAAATTTTATTCAAATTTTTGTCAGGTATTTATTGTTCCTTCTAACTCAGGTTATTGTAACGAATTTGAAATAAAACATTAAATTAGTGGTTTTCTATTTTCTCAAAATCGGTTCATCAAATTTTACTCAAATTTTTGTCAGGCATTTATTGTTCTTTCTAACTCAGGTTATTGTAACGAATTTGAAATAAAACATTAAATTAGTGGTTTTCTACTTTCTCAAAATCGGTTCATCAAATTTTACTCAAATTTTTGTCAGGCATTTATTGTTCTTTCTAACTGAGGTTAGTGTAACGAATTTGAAATAAAACATTAAATTAGTGGTTTTCTATTTTCTCAAAATCGGTTCATCAAATTTTACTCAAATTTTTGTCAAGTATCCATTGTTCTTTCTAACTCAGGTTATTGTAACGAATTTGAAATAAAACATTAAATTAGTGGTTTTCTATTTTCTCAAAATCGGTTCATCAAATTGTACTCAAATTTTTGTCAGGTATCCATTGTTCTTTCTAACTCAGGTTATTGTAACGAATTTGAAATAAAACATTAAATTAGTGGTTTTCTATTTTCTCAAAATCGGTTCATCAAAATTTTACTCAAATTTTTGTCAGGCATTTATTGTTCTTTCTAACTCAGGTTATTGTAACGAATTTGAAATAAAACATTAAATTAGTGGTTTTCTATTTTCTCAAAATCGGTTCATCAAATTTTACTCAAATTTTTGTCAGGTATTCATTGTTCTTTCTAACTCAGGTTATTGTATCGAATTTGAAATAAAACATTAAATTAGTGGTTTTCTATTTTCTCAAAATCGGTTCATCAAATTTTACTCAAATTTTTGTGAGGTATTTATCGTTCTTTCTAACTCAGGTTATTGTAACGAATTTGAAATAAAACATTAAATTAGTGGTTTTCTATTTTCTCAAAATCGGTTCATCAAATTTTACTCAAATTTTTGTCAGGTATTCATTGTTCTTTCTAACTCAGGTTATTGTAACGAATTTGAAATAAAACATTAAATTAGTGGTTTTCTATTTTCTCAAAATCGGTTCATCAAATTTTATTCAAATTTTTGTCAGGTATCCATTGTTCTTTCTAACTCAGGTTATTGTAACGAATTTGAAATAAAACATTAAATTAGTGGTTTTCTATTTTCTCAAAATCGTTTCATCAAATTTTACTCAAATTTTTGTCAGGTATCCATTGTTCTTTCTAACTCAGGTTATTGTAACGAATTTGAAATAAAACATTAAATTAGTGTTTTTCTATTTTCTCAAAATCGGTTCATCAAATTTTACTCAAATTTTTGTCAGGTATCTATCGTTCTTTCTAACTCAGGTTATTGTAACGAATTTGAAATAAAACATTAAATTAGTGGTTTTCTATTTTCTCAAAATCGGTTCATCAAATTTTACTCAAATTTTTGTCAGGTATTCATTGTTCTTTCTAACTCAGGTTATTGTAACGAATTTGAAATAAAACATTAAATTAGTGGTTTTCTATTTTCTCAAAATCGGTTCATCAAATTTTACTCAAATTTTTGTCAGGTATCCATTGTTCTTTCTAACTCAGGTTATTGTAACGAATTTGAAATAAAACATTAAATTAGTGGTTTTCTATTTTCTCAAAATCGGTTCATCAAATTTTACTCAAATTTTTGTGAGGTATTTATCGTTCTTTCTAACTCAGGTTATTGTAACGAATTTGAAATAAAACATTAAATTAGTGGTTTTCTATTTTCTCAAAATCGGTTCATCAAATTTTTGTCAGGTATCTATCGTTCTTTCTAACTCAGGTTATTCTAAAAATTTGAAATAAAACATTAAATTAGTGGTTTTCTATTTTCTCAAAATCGGTTCATCAAATTTTATTCAAATTTTTGTCAGGTATTTATTGTTCCTTCTAACTCAGGTTATTGTAACGAATTTGAAATAAAACATTAAATTAGTGGTTTTCTATTTTCTCAAAATCGGTTCATCAAATTTTACTCAAATTTTTGTCAGGCATTTATTGTTCTTTCTAACTCAGGTTATTGTAACGAATTTGAAATAAAACATTAAATTAGTGGTTTTCTATTTTCTCAAAATCGGTTCATCAAATTTTACTCAAATTTTTGTCAGGCATTTATTGTTCTTTCTAACTGAGGTTATTGTAACGAATTTGAAATAAAACATTAAATTAGTGGTTTTCTATTTTCTCAAAATCGGTTCATCAAATTTTACTCAAATTTTTGTCAAGTATCCATTGTTCTTTCTAACTCAGGTTATTGTAACGAATTTGAAATAAAACATTAAATTAGTGGTTTTCTATTTTCTCAAAATCGGTTCATCAAATTGTACTCAAATTTTTGTCAGGTATCCATTGTTCTTTCTAACTCAGGTTATTGTAACGAATTTGAAATAAAACATTAAATTAGTGGTTTTCTATTTTCTCAAAATCGGTTCATCAAAATTTTACTCAAATTTTTGTCAGGCATTTATTGTTCTTTCTAACTCAGGTTATTGTAACGAATTTGAAATAAAACATTAAATTAGTGGTTTTCTATTTTCTCAAAATCGGTTCATCAAATTTTACTCAAATTTTTGTCAGGTATTCATTGTTCTTTCTAACTCAGGTTATTGTAACGAATTTGAAATAAAACATTAAATTAGTGGTTTTCTATTTTCTCAAAATCGGTTCATCAAATTTTACTCAAATTTTTGTCAGGTATCCATTGTTCTTTCTAACTCAGGTTATTGTAACGAATTTGAAATAAAACATTAAATTAGTGGTTTTCTATTTTCTCAAAATCGGTTCATCAAATTTTACTCAAATTTTTGTGAGGTATTTATCGTTCTTTCTAACTCAGGTTATTGTAACGAATTTGAAATAAAACATTAAATTAGTGGTTTTCTATTTTCTCAAAATCGGTTCATCAAATTTTTGTCAGGTATCTATCGTTCTTTCTAACTCAGGTTATTCTAAAAATTTGAAATAAAACATTAAATTAGTGGTTTTCTATTTTCTCAAAATCGGTTCATCAAATTTTATTCAAATTTTTGTCAGGTATTTATTGTTCCTTCTAACTCAGGTTATTGTAACGAATTTGAAATAAAACATTAAATTAGTGGTTTTCTATTTTCTCAAAATCGGTTCATCAAATTTTACTCAAATTTTTGTCAGGCATTTATTGTTCTTTCTAACTCAGGTTATTGTAACGAATTTGAAATAAAACATTAAATTAGTGGTTTTCTATTTTCTCAAAATCGGTTCATCAAATTTTACTCAAATTTTTGTCAGGTATTTATCGTTCTTTCTAACTCATGTTATTGTAACGAATTTGAAATAAAACATTAAATTAGTGGATTTCTATTTTCTCAAAATCGGTTCATCAAATTTTACTCAAATTTTTGTCAGGCATTTATTGTTCTTTCTAACTCATGTTATTGTAACGAATTTGAAATAAAACATTAAATTAGTGGATTTCTATTTTCTCAAAATCGGTTCATCAAATTTTACTCAAATTTTTGTCAGGTATTCATTGTTCTTTCTAACTCAGGTTATTGTAACGAATTTGAAATAAAACATTAAATTAGTGGTTTTCTATTTTCTCAAAATCGGTTCATCAAATTTTACTCATTTTTTTGTCAGGTATTCATTGTTCTTTCTAACTCAGGTTATTGTAACGAATTTGAAATAAAACATTAAATTAGTGGTTTCGAAAAGGCCTACCACATCAGTCGCAATTTTTAGTAAAATAAATAACATTTATTGCAAAACCAAGGTAGGCTTTGGATCTACAATTTTATTTGAAAAGGTCATCAGTAATCACATTTAAATAGCCTTAACAAACTACTGAATATATTAGTTTTGAAAAGGTCTCTTAATGTACCTTTTTCAATCCAAAAAATTTAATTCCCCGCAAATTTCGTCTCATGCCATTTACAAAACCACTGATTCAATTTTGGGTTTGTAAGGAAATCGAAAGAACCCCAAACCTCGATGAACTTCGATGTTATGTTTTATTTTTATTTACTCTGAAAACGTGTTTTTGTTGTATTTTTAATTCGGTTATGCTTGTTAACGTAAATCCGATGAGTCGAGTCGACTCTTCGATTTTCCGGTTTTTGTTGGAAAATAATAAAAAAGTGCGAACATTCGAGTAATGCTTCTACATAATTAATTCTATTTGATTTTATGGATATTATCAGTCCTACTGCACATATACAGTTTTATTTCATTTTATTAAATTTTATTTCATTTTCATTTGCCAGTAGAGTTATTACTTTAAAACTAAAACGTATTGTGCAGTGAGTTTCTAAAAAATAAACAGTTTTTTTTACGAGAAATAGCTTTTGTCGGTAGTTTTATATTATCCTGATACCAGTGACTGTTAATAATTTTAGAAGTATAATGACGTCGATAAATGAATATTTGAAATACTGAAAAATTGAAACGAATGACAATCCATTGACAGGATAGCCTCAAACTGGATTGTGCAGAATTAACTTGTTCTCGTCTATATTAACGAGATTTATCTAAATTTTTATTTAACATTGGAAAATGAACTATTGAGCGACCTTAGCGGCAAGGCCTAGACCTGGGACTTAACCTGGGCACCAATCCTGACTTCCAGAGCACTTTCTGAAGAGTTAACATTTTTAAATATAAAAGAGAAGGTTCTTTTATCTGCTTTTTTCTTCCTAGTTTTTGATTTTTGCGACCTCCTCTATCATATAGTCTTCCAACGCTTGTGCCTATCTCGTCTTCTGCGGCTTTCTTCATCTTCCTCCATGACACATGTAACCTTCTTGTTCTCTCCTCCATAACTTACATTTAGCCGCCTCGTTGGCCTAGTTGATAGTGTACTGGGCTTTCACACCGAGGACCCGGGTTCGATTCCCGGCCAGGGCTTGGCATTTTCATACGCTATAAATCATCCCATCGTCTGCATTAGCCCAAGTGTGCACAATAGTCGGACGTTAAAAAAAAAAATAGAGATCTTTTGAATAAATACTTTCTTTGTGCTACATAATTTGCGTTGTTTGTGCACTTTGACGGGGGGGGGGAAAGGGGTATTAGCGCTCTCCGCATCTACGCCCCCTGTGGTCAAATATCTAGTTAAAAAATTATTATAGCCTCAATTATTATAATAGCTTCAATGTACTTTTCGTCTTAAAATAAAAAAAAAAAAATGTTATATTGTTCGAATACGATTTTCAACAACTGGACTCGGCGTTCTTCAATGCGGGTGGTTTTTAAGGAAGTAAAGCTATACGTCTTCAGTTTTGTCGCTATAAATAATTCCCCAATATTTGTTGATTTTTTTGCAAAATCACTTGGTACATACATGTAATATACTTTTAAACTATTAATACATTCTTAACATATTTTAAAAAAGGGCCGCCTCGGTGGCCTAGTTGATAGCGTACTGGGCTTTTACCCCGAGGACCCGGGTTCGATTTCCGGCCAGGGCTTGGCATTTTCATACGCTATAAATCATCCCATCGTCTGCATTAGCCCAAGTGTGCACAATAGTCGAATGTTAAACACCAAAAAAAAAAATGTTTTTCGCCTTAAAATAAACACACACACACACACACACACACACACACACACACACACACACACACACACACACACACACACACAGCTAGCAAACTACACCTGTAATTATTAAAGCCGCTATCTTTAAACAGAAGTGAACAGAAAAAATCCATTGTTTGGGCTTTATACAGAGCTACATTCATACCAAATTTGAACACAATCGGTCGATGACTTTGTCTAAAACTGAGTACAATTGTTTTTATAAATTGTAGGCTGTCATCTTGAAACGGAAATGAATGGGAAAAAATCCATCATTCGGGCTTTATACAGGCTACCTTCATACCAAATTTCAAAACAATCGGAGCCGCCTCGGTGGCCTAGTTGATAGTGTACTGGGCTTTCACCCCGAGAACCCGGGTTCGATTCCCGGCCAGGGCTTGGCATTTTTATACGCTATAAATGATCCCATTGTCTGCATTAGCCCAAGTGTGCACAATAGTCGGACGTTAAAAAAAACGTTATGTTTGTGCACTTTGACTGGGGGGGGCAAGGGGTATTAGCGCTCTCCGCATCTACGCCCCTTGTGGTCAAATATCTAGTTAAAAAATTATTATAGCCTCAATTATTATAATAGCTTAATATGCTTTTCGTCTTAAAATAAAAAAAAATGTTATATTGTTCGAATACGATTTTCAACAACTGGACTCGGCGTTCTTCAATGCGGGTGGTTTTTAAGGAAGTGAAGCTATACGTCTTCAGTTTTGTCGCTATAAATAATTGTACGGGATCCTTTGTGCAGTTTTGCTGTTTCAGTAGAACAACGTGATTGACGTAGGGGCCTATTTAAACACAAAAAAATCCATAACTCACGATACCTCATAGATCTCTTTCCTGCTCGTCTATGAGACCTTCTCCTCGATTCGTGAAGGAATTTTGATTTGTGCGGACTTCTTAGCTTCCTCCTCGATTCTTACGGCCGCTCGATCTCTCCTGTTTCTTGACTAGTGCGACCGTCTCAAAACTTCTTTTTTCTTAACTCTTTCGGCCTCCTCAATCTCCCCCTCTTCCTTCACTTAAACGACCTCCTTAACCTAATCATACCGCTAGTAAATCTAACAATATTTCTGAAGCCTGAAGAACGGATGCTGAACTAGCGAACGCGAACTTACCATGACTGCAACAGGCTCTTGCGCGTGCGTCGTGAGGGCTTTAGGGGGATATCAGTTTTCAGCGACCCGTTTAAACTCAGAGAAATAGGCGTTCACAAAATTGGCACTACTTTCCTTTCGGAAAGTATTCGTATACGGCAAACGTATATTTTGTGAGTAATTTTTAATGGGGCCCGAATTTCGGCACCGTCTGTAGAGCGCCCTAATTAAGAATGTTCTATCGCCTTCATTGGATAGTGAAAGTTAATATTACATAGTGGTTCTGTAACGACTTTATTTCATCAAATCTTCTGAGTGGCAAAAGATGAAATTATTCCGAGAGAAAATACGGAGACACGCGGAAAAAAGACGGCATTTATATTCAATTTTAATATTTCCTTCATTCGATCCTCCCTGCATTTTATCTCCCTCTTCATAGAGCTACGACAATTCGAATAACATTTAAATAGTATTTGCAAAAGCTACTTAAAGAAAATAGTTTTTTATTAAAACTTATTGCCCAGTTATGAATACTTAAAATATCTAATACTGTATTTATTATATACTTTCGTTATTCTAAAATGAAAACATTAAATAGTTGTGTGGTCGTTTTTACATTTTTTTTAACGTCCGACTATTGTGCAATCGGTAACAACAATGCTGTTTTTTGTTTTTATTTTATAAGTTCTATTCGCGTTAAAATAATGATTTTATGATTCCGATTCCCTTGTCAGTTTTTAATAACGATCAAATCGGCAATGAATAGGCCCCTACGTCAATCACGTTGTTCTACTGAAACAGCAAAACTGCACAAAGGATCCCGTACAATTATTTATAGCGACAAAACTGAAGACGTATAGCTTTACTTCCTTAAAAACCAACCGCATTGAAGAACGCCGAGTCCAGTTGTTGAAAATCGTATTCGAACAATATAACATTTATTTATTTTTTATTTTAAGGCGAAAAGCATATTGAAGCTATTATAATAATTGAGGCTATAATAATTTTTTAACTAGATATTTGACCACAAGGGGCGTAGATGCGGAGAGCGCTAATACCCCTTGCCCCCCCCCCAGTCAAAGTGCACAAAAAACGCAAATTATATAGCACAAAGAAAGTATTTATTCAAAAGATCTCTATTTTTTTTTTTTAACTTCCGACTATTGTGCACACTTGGGCTAATGCAGACGATGGGATGATTTATAGCGTATGAAAATGCCAAGCCCTGGCCGGGAATCGAACCCGGGTCCTCGGGGTGAAAGCCCAGTACGCTATCAACTAGGCCACCGAGGCGGCCCGATTGTTTTGAAATTTGGTATGAAGGTAGCCTGTATAAAGCCCGAATGATGGATTTTTCCCATTCATTTCCGTTTCAAGACGACAGCCTACAATTTATAAAAACAATTGTACTCAGTTTTGGACAAAGTCATCGACCGATTGTGTTCAAATTTGGTATGAAGGTAACCTGTATAAAGCCCGAATGATGGATTTTTCCCATTCATTTCCGTTTCAAGATGACAGCCTACAATTCATAAAAACAATTGTACTCAGTTTTGGACAAAGTCATCGACCGATTGTGTTCAAATTTGGTATGAAGGTAGCTCTGTATAAAGCCCAAACAATGGATTTTTTCTATTCACTTCTGTTAAAAGATAGCGGCTTTAATAATTACAAGTGTAGTTTGCTAGCTGTGTGTGTGTGTGTGTGTGTGTGTGTGTGTGTGTGTGTGTGTGTGTGTGTGTGTGTGTGTGTGTGTGTGTGTGTGTGTGTGTGTGTGTGTGTGTTATTTTAAGGCGAAAAAACATTTTTTTTGTGTGTTTAACATTCGACTATTGTGCACACTTGGGCTAATGCAGACGATGGGATGATTTATAGCGTATGAAAATGCCAAGCCCTGGGCGGGAATCGAACCCGGGTCCTCGGGGTGAAAGCCCAGTACGCTATCAACTAGGCCACCGAGGCGGCTCTTTTTTAAAATAATGTTAAAGTATTAATAGGTTAAAAGTGTATTACATGTATGTAGCAAGTGATAGGCTATGTATGATTGAATAAAGACTTAATTTTGTTTCTCTTATTGCTGTAACTGCGTTAAGACTAAAGTATTTCTCGCTAAACAAGGTTTTTTCATTTACCTCATCATTTTTTGTTTATTTATATTTGTTATGAATGGCGATCTCCAAACAAGTACTGCCTCAGATGTCCAAATGTATTTCCTTCAAAGTGCCCTGACGTGTAAGTGTACTTGATTCAACTTTTCTATCAAACTTCACATTTTAAGTTATTTTTGTTTATTTATGTATTTATTTCTGTTTTCTAATGAAATTACACATACACATTATCCTTCACTATGATACCGTAACTTTGTGATATCGAAAAATGTATAGTTCTCAAAATATAGCGAGACGATAATTACCTACGTTTTATGGCCCCCCCTCTCTTTCACCACCTTTTAATTAATCGCGGCACCCAGCTGTCTCGCTGACGTGATGGAAACGAATTTCTAAAAGCAATTTTTTATACTGTATTACCTTTTTTCAACACAACCACCGGACCACATATTTAAATAATTAAGATTATGACCCATTTTTCCGTCTAGTGGTCTTTTTTACTCACCTCGTAAAGGCTAACGCGGTTTCAAAAACCTACTGTTTCATCTTCAGGTGTCGCAAAATTAAACATTGAAAACACACGTCACAAATACTAAAGATAATTACAAGATTAAAATACGATAAAATTCGGTTTGGCCAAACGATACGTACAACTCGTATGTCGTTAAATTCCGGACTGCATGTAAGGACATACGAGTTGCACGATCGTGTGGTCAATCCAAATTTTATCGTGTAATTGTGTTTAGTGTTTGTGACGTGTGTTTTCAATGTTTTCTTTAACTTTGTGATGACCTCGACAGAAGGATTTGACATTTTGTATTACGGCCTGAAGATGAAACAGTAAGGTTTCGAAACCGCGGTAGCATTTAAGAGGTGAGTAAAAAAGATCACTAGACGGAAAAATGGGTCATAAACCTAATTATTTACCTTTTTTGAATGTTTTCACTAACATAATCGGCATTATTTTAGCATTTAAAACATTTAAGTTAAATGAAAATACAAAAATGTATCCTAACCACCATCGAATTCATTTTTTTTAATTTCAGCTGATTTTGAAAATTCAAAATGTTATTTACGTAGCCTGGTTTTCAACGCCAGTTACGATGGTGATTAAGGCTGATGATAGACTACTGAACTACTTAAAACAGCAACATTTTCTACTTTTTGAATGTTTAAGGTCTATATATTATTTAAGTTGACTATAAGGAATGTAATAAAGTGTGGTCACCTCTTTTAATTGTACAATACACATTTTTTTTTTATTTTAAGGCGGAAAACACATTGAGGCTATTATCGCCTCCCTAAATGTAAGTGTGAGTGTAAAGTGTTAAAGTCGTAAGTGTGGTGTTGTAAGTGTAAGTGTGTGTTACACATTGAAGCTATTATCGCCTCCTTAAATGTAAGTGTGAGTGTAAAGTGTTAAAGTCGTAAGTGTAGTGTTGTAAGTGTAAGTGTGTGTTACACATTGAGGCTATTATCGCCTCCCTAAATGTAAGTGTGAGTGTAAAGTGTTAAAGTCGTAAGTGTAGTGTTGTAAGTGTAAGTGTGTGTTACACATTGAGGCTATTATCGCCTCCCTAAATGTAAGTGTGAGTGTAAAGTGTTAAAGTCGTAAGTGTGGTGTTGTAAGTGTAAGTGTGTGTTACACATTGAGGCTATTATCGCCTCCCTAAATGTAAGTATGAGTGTAAAGTGTTAAAGTCGTAAGTGTAGTGTTGTAAGTGTAAGTGTGTGTTACACATTGAGGTTATTATCGCCTCCCTAAATGTAAGTGTGAGTGTAAAGTGTTAAAGTCGTAAGTGTAGTGTTGTAAGTGTAAGTGTGTTTACACATTGAGGATATTATCGCCTCCCTAAATGTAACTGTGAGTGTAAAGTGTTAAAGTCGTAAGTGTAGTGTTGTAAGTGTGTGTTACACATTGAGGCTATTATCGCCTCCCTAAATGTAAGTGTGAGTGTAAAGTGTTAAAGTCGTAAGTGTGGTGTTGTAAGTGTAAGTGTGTGTTACACATTGAGGCTATTATCGCCTCCCTAAATGTAAGTGTGAGTGTAAAGTGTTAAAGTCGTAAGTGTAGTGTTGTAAGTGTAAGTGTGTGTTACACATTGAGGCTATTATCGCCTCCCTAAATGTAAGTGTGAGTGTAAAGTATTAAAGTCGTAAGTGTAGTGTTGTAAGTGTAAGTGTGTGTTACACATTGAGGATATTATCGCCTCCCTAAATGAAAGTGTGAGTGTAAAGTATTAAAGTCGTAAGTGTAGTGTTGTAAGTGTAAGTGTGTTTACACATTGAGGATATTATCGCCTCCCTAAATGTAACTGTGAGTGTAAAGTGTTAAAGTCGTAAGTGTAGTGTTGTAAGTGTAAGTGTGTGTTACACATTGAGGCTATTATCGCCTCCCTAAATGTAAGTGAGTGTAAAGTGTTAAAGTCGTAAGTGTAGTGTTGTAAGTGTAAGTGTGTGTTAGACTCGGGTATCGCGAGGGACGTCTAAATCCTCTCAATAGGTGCAGCTAGCCTGCACCCCTTGCGGGGTACACAATTAAAAAAAAATTAAAATTATTATGTAAATGGTCAAAAGTAACATAAATTGTTATTTTAGATAATTGCAGAAAAACGTTTTACAATATCCCGGTTAGGATTGCTTCCCTTTAAAAGTAGAAATAATTAGGTTTCTCTCTCTGCTGAATTCAACAAGAATTATTTTAATTTATTAAATGCTAATAACATCAGTAATGCATGAGCGGTTATTTTGTAGCTATTAACTGTTTAATTAAGTTATTTTATTGTTTTCAACGTAACTGACTCATAACTGTCCTCTTTGTTAAACGTTACAATTTTCTGCTTCAGTATTTACGACTGTTTCTTTTTCGTTTCAAAGGTTCCTTCTTTCAACAGCTTACTTCGATCTACTAAAAATAGTCTAGTAGATACGGGGGGGGGGTGTTGATGTAACGTAGCCTAACGGTCAGAAGAGCAACAGTATCTTGGTTTTACAGATCGTGTGATCCTAGTATAAGGAATTAATGCAGAATACTTTAAGGAGGTCAGGTATAGTGGAAAGTCTACGTTTTTCAGCGGCTGGAGATCAGAATGCGCTAGCAGCAAAGCTAGACTGTACTCACCCCGTTTTGTTGGACGTACACATGTTCTATCTCACCCCTTCCGACCCAAACATTACTTTCCCAGCTGTAATCTGCAACTTTCACCACCCTCGTCAACAAAAGCCGGCCAACTTTTTCCTTTCGTCTCTTGTTACTCGACAGTAGTCGTTTGTCTTCATAAAGTACATAATTATAAGTGTTTAAGTGATTATTATATTATAAGTGATTAATTATAAGTGATTATGTCCAACAGAACTAAGTATGATTATTTCAATTGTCTTGAAAATAGTGAGCGAAAACCGGATTTACATTTCTTTAGATTTCCTGTGAAAGATAAGACGAGATCATCCAGACGTAATGTTCTCTTTAAAGTTAAAATCAGTTTAAATGAAGGCAATAAAACTAGCTTATTTGCCTTTTAAATCAAACGTATGCTTTAATTCAATGTCTGAAGTCTTACCTTTGACTAAATGAAGTCAGTTAATGCCCGTTTAAAAACTACTTTAAAAATATTCCATTAGCTTTCTTTGATGGAGTAGAAAGTTATTCTGCTTACTCACTGTACGAATCCAAAGAAAATACAAATGTATGCAATTTCCGAGCTCAATTGTAAGGACTTCAAATAAAAAATAATTAAAAAAAGAACAATATCCTGTGTTCTCCGTGTTTTACAAAAAAAAATTAAGTGAATGAAATTAATCAAATTGTGGGACAATTAGATATTTTAATACTATCTCAACGATAAACGAAACATTAAATCATATTAAAAAAATGGCTATAAGAAGGCTAAAAAAGAAACGGTTAAAAGAAAATAAGAAGCTATACTAAACCTACCTTATACTAATAAACCTACAATCATTTATTAAATAAAATAAAATTATTGAATTATTTGCGACTATACATGCAATAGTGTTGGACTAATAATGTAAACATTGTGTAGTGTACGAGTGGTTATAAAGTCAAGAGTACAGCCAGGGAGTGAAACAAAAGGAGAGAGCTGTATGAGAGAATGGAGACTCAACCTCTCACTCGCACATTTTTCCTGTATATCCCACTGGTGTTCTTAGTAGACCGTTTTCCGATCCTGTGTTCGAGCATAGGCCTAGACCGAAAATTGTAAGGACTTCAAATAAAGAACATTTAAAAAAAAGTAACAAAAGAACAATTTTCTGTGTTCTCCGTGTTTTACAAAAAAATTTTAAGTGAATGAAATTAATCAAATTGTGGAACATTAGATTTTTTTCAATACTATCTCAACGATAAACGAAACATTAAATCAAGTTAAAAAAATGTCTATAAGAAGGCTAAAAATAAAAAGCTATACTAAACCTACATTATACTAATAAACCTACAATCATTTATTAAATAAAATAAAATTATTAAATTTATCGAATTATTTGCGACTATACATACAATAGTGTTGGCCTAATAATGTGTAGTGTACGAGTGGTTATAAAGTCTGAATGCAGCGGTCGAGAAGTGAAATAATTTCCAGGCTATTTTAAAGGGAAGTAGAAAATGAAAGTAAGAAAACTCGACCCGATTTCAATGGTACCGCATCAAACGACCGCGCCGCTACCTGTCAGATATTTTGGAAATAATTATGACCGTTTTCAGAAGACCCGGAGACTTGAACGCAATTCGGTGCCCAGCCGCTTAGATAATACTTAGTATTGAATTTTAACATCGGGCCTGACTTCTTAAGAGTATTCTGTATTCACCGGTATAGGCTTGTAAAATATTTACAGAGAAAAATTACCAAAAATTTTGAATAAGGGCTGCTCACTTTTAAATAATATAAATAGCACTTAAGGAAATGTATTCACCTCCTACATTTATTAATTTTAAAAATAAATGTGCGGCATTATTAATTTTATTGCACAATAGGACCGCAGTGACTCGGGTTGAATTATCCCTTCCTCTGGTATCTAATCTAATCTATTAATTTTACTGGATAAATGTCTAAATCCAGTTAAGCTTCACTGAGGACGTTTATGCTCGGGTGTATTTTGGACGGGTCAAAATAAAACCCGAAAGGTATTTGTACAAGCGGAGCGAATCATTACGTCAGATGGTCAGCCGTCAGTTTCGATGGAATCGTTCTGCAGTTTCACAAACTAAAATTTTGCATTTTTCGCTCTTTAAATCAGTTTATATTCACTTCTGTCGTGAAGTTTTGGCATGCGAAGCCAATTGGTGTTGATAGAAATATTTTTATTTGTAACTAGTTAAAGTTTCTGTATTTACTCTCAACAATATTCATACTAATTTTGAACGACAGGCTCTTACTTTTACAACACTCTGTACAAAGGTTGATTACGTGACAAAATTAATTATTTTTGTACTAAATATAAACATCTGGCCATATTGTTCGCCTCGAAGTGATATTTTAGATCAGTTTGTCAAGAACTGAAAGTTATTTTTAACTCAACTTAATACAAATATTTATTTCACAGTCGTTGTGTTTATTTTGGTTCCAATAAGACTTAATGCTGCACTGCTGCTTCAGAGTGTTGGCTGACTAATAGTCATGTTACAAACTTTACTACACACAAATCATTGTTTAACTGGTGGATACAAAACGATTGTTTAGTTAATGGGATCATTCTTTACTAGTATTAGGAATTAAAATTTTAATTTTAAGAACTAATTTTAATATTGTCAAGAGTAAAGCCAAAGAGTGAAGAAAAAGGAGAGAACTGAGGAGAGAGTGGAGACTCAACCTTTCACTCGCACGTTTTCATGTATATCCCACTGGTGTTCTTAGCAGGCCGTTTACTTTCGATCCTGTTAACGGTGCTAACTGTTAACTGCTAACTGTTAAATAGCAGAGTCAAAGCACACTGCTTCCGATCCTGTTACGGTGCTAACTGCTAACTGCTAACTGTTAAATAGAGTCAGAGCACACTACTTCCGATCCCGTTACGGTGCTAACGGCTAACTGCTACCTTCTGATACTAACTATTAAAATAGCAGGGTCAGAGCACACTGTTTTCAGTCCTGTTACGGTGCTATTGGCTAACTGCTAACTTCTGCTACTAACTGTTAAAATAGCAGGGTCACAGCACAATGCTTTCGATCCTGTTACTGAGCTAACTGTTAAATAGCAGGGTCAAAGCACACTGCTTTCGGTCCTATTACGGTGCTAACTGCTAACTGCTAACTGTTAAAATAGCAGGGTCAGAGCACACTGCTTCCGATCCTGTTACAGTGCTAACTGCTAACTGCTAACTGTTAAATAACAGGGCCAGAGCACACTGCTTTCGGTCCTGTTACGGTGCTATTGGCTAACTGCTAACTTCTGCTACTAACTGTTAAAATAGCAGGGTCATAGCACAATGCTATCGATCCTGTTACGGAGCTAACTGTTAAATAGTAGGGTCAAAGCACACTGCTTTCTGTCCTGTTACGGTGCTAACTGCTAACTGCTAACTGTTAAAATAGCAGGGTCAGAGCACACTGCTTTCGATCCTGTTACGGTGCTAACTGCTAACTGTTAAATAGCAGGGTCAGAGCACACTGCTTTCGATCCTGTTACGGTGCTAACTGCTAACTGTTAAAATAGCAGGGTCAGAGCACACTGCTTTCGGTCCTGTTACGGTGCTAACTGCTAACTGTTAAAATAGCAGGGTCAGAGCACACTGCTTTCGATCCTGTTACGGTGCTAACTGCTAACTGTTAAAATAGCAGGGTCAGAGCACACTGCTCCCGATTCTGTTACAGTGCTAACTGTTAACTTCTGCTTCTAACTGTTAAATAGCAGGGTTACAGCACACTATGTCCGTTTATACATGCATGTTGGCCTGTATGCGTGCGTGCGTGCGTGTGTGTGTGTGTGTGTGTGTGCGCGCGCGCGCGCGCGCTCATGTATGTATGTGTGCGTTTTACCATACTAATAATACAAAGTTATATTTCAAATTTTTGTTGCAAAACTAGGAATAATTTTAGGTAACAATTATTAAATAGTAATTAAACCTTAAAAACTTGATTATTTCGGGAACTATTGCACCTGCAGACACCACTCAGATGCTATCGGTTCAAGTGGACGAGCTGAAAGCAACACGCTTTATCCGAAGAAAGTCGGTCTAGCCGTTCGGGACTCAGAACACCTACTAGATTGACAATAATTGGTGAACCTATCCAAAAAACAGGAACTGGTTATCAATCGAAATTGATAGCAGAAATGGACATCTTCGGGATGGCAGGATGGTACCAACCTAAGACAGTTTCAATATAAAAAATACCATTAAAAAAATGCAAAGTAATTTGAGCCCTTGAAGAATCGAGGAAGGATCAAACAACATACAAATATATCAGGACAAAGCCGAAGACCAAGAAAGGTGTGTAATACTCTGCTAACCTCCTGGTTAATAAGGAGAAGTTGAATGGTGTTTACGCGTGATATCACGTGTTTAAACAAGGTGTTTACTCGTTATACCACGTGTTTAAAGAAGGTGTTAAACTAATGAAGGTGTTCACTCGTGATACTATGTTTTTAAACAAGGCGTTAAACTAA
>CM040182.1:67750870-67758370 GCA_022606455.1 Callitettix versicolor | reverse complement strand
ACAGAAGCACGGTGAAATCACGGCAGATGCATAAGAGAAGCACGACAGAAGCATGATAGAAGCACGGCTAAATTAAAGCAGAAGCAGGGCAGAAGCACGTCGAAATCACTGCAGAAGCATGACAGAAGCACAGTGAAATCACGGCAGATACATAAGAGAAGCACGGTAGAAGCATGACAGAAGCACGGCAGAAGCATGACAGAAGCAAGACGAAAGCACGGCAGAAACATAACGACAGATGACACGGTGAGACGGGCTAGCTAGATTGCCTAAAAGCAATGTACCTGTACCCTGTTTTCCACAATACGCTTCTATAATTGGAAGCTAAAAATCTTTAACGTTGATTTATTATTGGAAAGTTTTATCTGACCCGTTACGACTAGTTGGAAAAAGCATTTGGCGTCTGTTTGTCTGTCTGTCATGCCGACCATCTGTCATTGTCGTGTTGTATTGTCTGTTCAGAAGCAATATAGTGAAATCAATAACAGAAGTGGGACTTTGGTATTCATACGATGGGACACTTTTGTGTTTGGAACGTAGTTTAGATTCGTCAAGAATGTGTCAAAACAAATTATATCGAGGTTGCATAAAATGTTGCGTCCAGTGCCTAGCTGAGTAGGCATATTACTCTGCATTACCGTGTCGATTTAATGCTGATTACAGTGGCGATTAAAAAGTAATGAGTTCTTACAAAATTGGAATGACCGCCATTTTGAAACAATGGAAAGGAATTTTCTGATTTAAGAACGTGCTTAACCTATCAATCTATTACCAAAATCGATTTTTGTGCCAAGTTTAATTCATGAATCAAAATTGCAATCGATAGTCTGATAAAACAAAGGCACACGCGCTCACACACACACACACACACACACACACATCATGACGTCATACATTTCCCGTTTCAGTGCGTGCGTGCGTGCGCGCGCGCGCGTGTGTGTGTGAGCGCGTGTATATGTGTACTATAATGTAGTATATGATAACAGTGTGTGATAGTTTTCATCCCCGCAGGAGGGTGCGGACTAGCTGCACCTATTAAGAGGATTTAGACGTCCCTCGCGGTATCCGAGTCTAACACACACTTACACTTACAACACTACACTTTACACTCACACTTACATTTAAGGAGACGATAACAGCCTCAATGTGTTTTTCGCCTTAAAATAGAAAATATACATAATTTTAATACCTCTGGTCCAATTCGGCTCGAATTTGGCACAAAAATCGATTTTGATGTCTCAAACAAATTTGTTACCCATTAAAATCCGTCTGACCGTTTAAAATAAGGGCAAAAAACTGCGTTTTTTCCATTGAAAGTACAAAAAACTGTTGTTTTGTTGGGAATTTCACACTGACTCTATCACTTGGGCGAGTCAGGGTGCGTGGCGGTGTTATTTTGTTATTACCTGTTTGCTCACGATTCGGGTTGGCGGCAAAGTTGGCAATATGAACACCGAAGGTAACACTGTGGATTTAACGGTTAAGTGAGCTTGTGCACGCGCCTCACACACGCACAACTGAGAATCTTGTATCAAATAAAGCAGTTAGTTTAACAATGAAGATATAATAAATCAAAGGCTTGCGTGATGGTAACAGGCGAGCGTGGGACTTATTGTAGCTGCAGGCTAAACTCGACCGAGTAAGTGTTCGATATAAGTACATTAGGGTCGAATATCGCTTGTCGGGATATTAACGTATTAAAAGATTTATTAGATTTGCTGCACAATTATTTGTCTTCTGTTGGGAAAATACGAGGGTGCGTTTCCACCGTCTTGAATCGGCATGAATTTTTAACGACGCTCTAATGATTTCTGAGAAATTTTACGGGAAATTTGAATTTTTCGGTGACGCAAGCATACGGAGTTAATTTAACTGTTCGCGGTCTAGCGTCCTTAAAATTCTGAAACATTAAATTTAAAAACGGCACATGAACGGAAAACAATAAAAAAACGATTGTGTGTATGCCTATACAGAGTGTGATGGTTCTTACGGTTCTGTCATTCTTTATGGAGCGGCCGAAACCGGATCACGGGCTTTAAACCGGACACCAAGAAAAAGTAGTTAAAAAATAAAATTATTAGGAAATTTATTTTAAAATTTGAACAAAAATTATTTTTGTACCTAATTAAGCGATTTCCCCACTACAAAATTAGCTATTGTAAGGCCCAGACCAGGGGCTTGACATGAGCGCCAAACCTGATTTCTAGACCACGTGTTAAGGGCTGATTAATACACACACACACACACACACACACACACACACACACACACACACACACGCACGCACACACACACGCACGCGCGCGCGCGCACACACACACAAACAAACACGCACGCACGCACGCACGCGCGCACACACACACACGCGCGCACGCACACACACACGCACGCGCGCGCGCACACACACACACACACACACAAACAAACACGCACGCACGCACGCACGCACGCACGCGCGCGCACATACACACACACACACACACACACACACACACACACACACACACACACATATATATATATATATATATATATATATATATATATATATATATATATATATATGAAGTTCTTAATATATATTACTTATTTTCTGAATATATTTCGCTATTACTTACGACCTCCAGCGACAGTTTTTGTATGTAGAGTATATAAATGTTAAGGTGGTGCAGGGGAATCACCAGTCTCTCGGTGGCTTTGAAAGAGCTTCAGACTTTGGCCGCTGGAGCGCCAGTAGCAAACGAAACGTGTCCGTACCGACTCGATATCTTTTTCCTTATCTGTGCACATTTTCCCCCTTACAACAGCATTCATTCCGTTTCACCTTCCGTTTGTTACTGAATAACCGGTTTTGCAAGAAATAACCGGCTTTCGGTTATTCCGGTTTATTTCACATCCGGTTAAACCTCGCGGTTTTAACTGTTAAAAAAACCGGTTTTTTTTAACAACTGAATTCTTTTGAAGACAAGAGATTTGTTTGCATTTTTACAGGAAATAAAACACAATAAATTTGTTTTTATAGAACTTAAAACTAAAATGTAAAATTTTTTAAAAAATCCACAATACTGTATGTCCATTAAGCGCTATCTGTTTAGAAAATTATTGTTAAATAATACTCGCTTATTGAATAGTAAAGTTCTTAAAAGTCACAATAGTCAAATTGTCAAGAAAATAATAATGTGGCTGAACTAAACAATAGGTTTGTTGCAGTTTTCCCCTTAGGCCTACAACTCAGGAACCGTCAGTGACGGCTGGGACTTTCTTCACCCCCTATCAACAAAACTTTTTATTGTTTTTCTAAAACTTTTGTTTCTGAAATTCACAACACAAAACATTGAAATATTATGTTCGGTGTTTCAGTTATTTCGATGGATTTTAATGATGTTTTTCTATCAATGATCAACAACATGCAATCCGCGCTCCAATTACGCCTTGGACTCGAATCCGAATTATCGACGATCCGAATTAGTGACGCTCTACTGCATACACGCACGCGCACACACACACACACACACGCACGCACGCACGCACACACACACACACACACACAGACAGACGCGCGCGCACGCACGCATGCACGCACACACACACGCGCGCGCGCACGCACACACACACACGCACGCGCACACACGCACGCACGCACAGACACACACGCGCGCGCGCACACACACACACACACACACACACACACACACACACACACACACACACACACACACACACACACACACACACACACACACACACACACACACACACACACACACACACACACACACATCACGACGGACGTCTGGCCGTCTACGACAACGAAATATTTTTGACGATAAGGAAATAAGTTAGCCCTACAATCATGGCCCTCAGAAAAGAGGGATTCAAGTGCACTGCGCAGCCCGGGGGAGAATTTTTGAGGTATGTTAAAAAACTTTGAAAAATTTGTTAACTATAAAAACTAATGTTTAACAGACAATAAAACCAACCAATAAATAACATAAACCCCATTCTAGGCGTGACCAATTCTGGGCGTAGGGTGGAATATTCTAGGCATATGGTGACCAGTTCTAGGCGTATTGTAACCAATTCTAGACGTATGGTGACCATTCGAGGCGTATGGTGACCCATTCTAAGCGTATGGTTACTAATGATAGGCGTATAGTGAAAACTTCGTGGCATATTTAGACCCATTCTAGGTGTATAATGACCATTCGTGACCCATTCTTAGCGTATGGTGTCCAATTCTAGGCGTATGCCAACCACTTCTAGGCTTATGGTGTCCAATTCTAGGCGTACAGTGACCCATTCTAGGCTTATGGTGACCAATTCTAAGCGTTTGGTGACCAATTCGAGACGTATGGTGACCAATTCTAGGCGTACAGTGACCCATTATTCTAGGCTTATGGTGACCAATTCTAAGCGTTTGGTGACCAATTCGAGACGTATGGTGACCAATTCTAGGCGTATGGTGACCAATTCGAGACGTATGTTGACCAATTCTAGGCGTATGGTGACAAATTCTAGGCGTATGGTGACCAATTCTAGGCGTTTGGTGACCAATTCGAGACGTATGATGACCAATTCTAGGCATATGGTGACCTATTCTAGGCTTATGTTGACCCATTCTAGGCGTATGATAACCCATTCTAGGCGTATGGTGACAAATTCTAGGCGTATGGTGACCAATTCTAAGCGTTTGGTGACCAATTCGAGACGTATGATGACCAATTCTAGGCGTATGGTGACCAATTCTAGGCGTTTGGTGACCAATTCTAAGCGTTTGGTGACCAATTCGAGACGTATGGTGACCAATTCTAGGCGTATGGTGACCAATTCTAGGCGTTTGGTGACCAATTCGAGACGTATGTTGACCAATTCTAGGCGTATGGTGACAAATTCTAAGCGTATGGTGACCAATTCTAGGCGTTTGGTGACCTGTTCTAGGCTTATGTTGACCCATTCTAGGCGTATGTTGACCAATTCTAGGCGTATGGTGACAAATTCTAGGCGTATGGTGACCAATTCTAGGCGTTTGGTGACCAATTCGAGACGTATGTTGACCAATTCTAGGCGTATGGTGACAAATTCTAGGCGTATGGTGACCAATTCTAGGCGTTTGGTAACCAATTCGAGACGTATGATGACCAATTCTAGGCGTATGGTGACCTGTTCTAGGCTTATGTTGACCCATTCTAGGCGTATGTTGACCAATTCTAGGCGTATGGTGACAAATTCTAGGCGTATGGTGGCAAATTCTAGGCGTATGGTGACCAATTCTAGGCGTATGGTGACAAATTCTAGGCGTATGTTGACCAATTCTAGGCGTTTGGTGACCAATTCGAGACGTATGTTGACCAATTCTAGGCGTATGGTGACAAATTCTAGGCGTATGGTGACCAATTCTAGGCGTTTGGTGACCAATTCGAGACGTATGATGACCAATTCTAGGCGTATGTTGACCCATTCTAGGCGTATGTTGACCAATTCTAGGCGTATGGTGACCAATTCGAGACGTATGATGACCAATTCTAGGCGTATGTTGACCCATTCTAGGCGTATGTTGACCAATTCTAGGCGTATGATGACCAATTCTAGGCGTATGATAACCCATTCTAGGCGTATAGGGACCGATTTTTTTCACTTCATAAAACAACACGTACTTAACTATAACAAACCAATATGGGCTTTGATATCCTAAACTCACAAATACGCTGTTCGAAATATGAGTTAAACTGTAAAAAGCAAAAATGGAGAAATTGATTACATTTAAAACCCAATTCTTTGACCAAGCTACAGTAATAGGCCTATGCTTTTATAACCACTGTCAGAGGTAGGCTATGTAGTAAATACTGTTTTGCGACATTAACAAAGTGTTTTGAACAGAACAATGTTTAAGTAATTACTTTGCTGTTCAGAATGTATAACTTAAGCCTATGCACTAGTAGTACAAAAAAAAAACAGTAGACATCGCAGTGTATCTTAATTAATTGCTTGGCTAACGCTCCACAAAGCTCTGACGCACGCGCAAACTTTTTGCGCCAATTTAACCGGTTAAAATTTACTGCGCTATTTGCATGCCCTTTTTTCATGAAGCTGTCAAAATTATGATAGGTTTTGCCGTTCGGCCAAAATTACAGGAAATAACCAGCAACCACGTTGGTCGTTGTTAAATCAAAGGCGGCCATCTTGAAACGACAGTATATGGAAAAATACATTACAGACACTCGTTCGGGCTTTACAGTAGCTACCTTGGCACCAAATTTCAAACAATCGGTTAACGCTTTTGGCTAAAACTGTACCCACATCATCGTTTCGTCAGAGGCCGCCATCTTGAAACGGAATTGAATGGGAAAAAATCCTACATATACTCGTTCGGGCTTTACGCAAGGTACTTAAGTACCAAATTTGAAAACAATTGGTCAATGCGTTCGGCCAAAATTGCGTAACGAATGAGCAAACCCGCAAACCAAATATCGACCGATCGAATTTGAAACAGAGCTCGCTTCGCTAGATTAATAAAAAGAATAATTATGAAAGTTTCCAGTATTACTGTGAAATAATTACTAGCTGCGGCGATCAATACAAGGAAAAAATTATGATTAGTGAAATATGTTGTACTTGTACTCGCATGATTCCCAGTGAGTGAGCTGCCTCGGTGGCCTAGTTGATAGCGTACTAGGCTTTCACCCTGAGGACCCGGGTTCGATTCCCAGCGAGGGCTTGGCATTTTCATACGCTATAAATCATCCCATCATCTACATTAGCCCAAGCAATGAATACAGAATCTATTGCATTGTAATTTGGTTATAAATTTTGTAATAATTTTCTCCCTTAAACCTCTTCGATTTGCACTGAAAAGAGAGTCACGAAATGATGGAAGATAGCATATTCCGAAAAAGTTGCCAAAATGAGAAAATTTATTACGGATTTTGTGATATTTTTTGTTTAACTTTTTTAGGCCACATGGGACCACTTCGAGTCAATATTTCTGTCTCTTCTTATCCGTGTTAGTGCACTGTGAGGATTCCAACTTCTTCTTCCTCCAATACTCCTTCATCCTATCCAATCTCCGCCTCCTGACCTTGTCTGACACCTCCACCATCCCTCGTCGTTCCGGCTTTCCTACGTCAAACCTGATGTTCTTCAGAATGCTTCTGATTCTCGTTCTGTCCAGTGCATCCTCAATCCGCAAACCGATCTCTTGCAGATCTTTCAGAGTCTGCGAGACGTAGTGTCCTTGGGTATTCCTATTAATATTTCTCATGACCAGCTGTTTCAGAATCCTGCTGTAGGGCATCCTAAGGATGTGGAAGAGATTGGCAATTCTTCGTTTTTTCATAACACAATAGATTCTTTATTCATTGGCCCAAGTGTGCACAATAGTCGGACGTTAAACACCAAAAAAAAAAAAAAAAATTCCAGTGAGTGATTCGCTTCACATATCTAACAAGTCAGTTGAAGACTGAAGACAAGGAGCCAAAGCCGATGATGGGGAGAGGTGTGGGA
>CM040182.1:67715870-67745870 GCA_022606455.1 Callitettix versicolor | reverse complement strand
ACATTTTTTAAAGAACCTAAACATTTTTATTAAGTTTTCTGAAGTTTTAAACAAACGTTTTCCTCAGGAACGAAGGCGTTGTTATTTTTTAGAAACTTGTTAACATTTTTCAACTTTTTTATACCATAATTTATCAGATACAAAATATGTTTTCGACAACCATTCTTATGCGATCGTAATACAAATTCAAACAGACGAAATGATTTCTGTAATGTTTTTTATCCCGAGAATTCGAACAATTTTAATTTTTTACGACAATATTTTCAGAAGATTAATTTCGACGGACGGAATCATTTAAAATATCTGTTAAATTGCTTTACAAGCTCACAAAATCGTAAACAAATTGAATCGAATTAAAGTAATATTTAATCAAATCGTTTGAGATAAAGCTGAACATTAAAAATAATTATTTAATACATTTTTTAAAGAACCTAAACATTTTTATTAAGTTTTCTGAAGTTTTAAACAAACGTTTTCCTCAGGAACGAAGGCGTTGTTATTTTTTAGAAACTTGTTAACATTTTTCAACTTTTTTATACCATAATTTATCAGATACAAAATATGTTTTCGACAACCATTCTTATGCGATCGTAATACAAATTCAAACAGACGAAATGATTTCTGTAATGTTTTTTATCCCGAGAATTCGAACAATTTTAATTTTTTACGACAATATTTTCAGAAGATTAATTTCGACGGACGGAATCATTTAAAATATCTGTTAAATTGTTTTACAAGCTCACAAAATCGTAAACAAATTGAATAGAATTAAAGTAATATTTAATCAAATCGTTTGAGATAAAGCTGAACATTAAAAATATTTATTTAATACATTTTGTTTAAAGAACCTAAACATTTTTATTAAGTTTTCTGAAGTTTTAAACAAACGTTTTCCTCAGGAACAAAGCTGTTATTTTTTAAAAACGTGTAAACATTTTTCAACTTTTTTATACCATAATTTATCAGATATAAAATATGTTTTCGACAATCAATGTTATGCGATCGTAATGCAAATTCAAACAAACAGGCAAAACGATTTCTGTAATGTTTTTTATCCCGAAAATTCGAACAACTTTAATTTTTTACGACAATATTTTCAGAAGATTAATTTCGACGGACGGGATCATTTAAAATATCTGTTAAATTGCTTTACAAGCTCACAAAATCGTAAACAAATTGAATCGAATTAAAGTAATATTTAATCAAATCGTTTGAGATAAAGCTGAACATTAAAAATATTTATTTAATACAATTTTTTTAAAGAACCTAAACATTTTTATTAAGTTTTCTGAAGTTTTAAACAAACGTTTTCCTTAGGAACAAAGCTGTTATTTTTTAAAAACGTGTAAACATTTTTCAACTTTTTTATACCATAATTTATCAGATATAAAATATGTTTTCGACAACTATTCTTATGCGATCGTAATACAAATTCAAACAGGCAAAACGATTTCTGTAATGTTTTTTATCCCGAAAATTCGAACAACTTTAATTTTTTACGACAATATTTTCAGAAGATTAATTTCGACGGACGGAATCATTTAAAATATCTGTTAAATTGTTTTACAAGCTCACAAAATCGTAAACAAATTGAATAGAATTAAAGTAATATTTAATCAAATCGTTTGAGATAAAGCTGAACATTAAAAATATTTATTTAATACAATTTTTTTAAGGAACCTAAACATTTTTATTAAGTTTTCTGAAGTTTTAAACAAACGTTTTCCTCAGGAACACAGGCTTTGTTATTTTTTAGAAACTTGTAAACATTTTTCAACTTTTTTATACCATAATTTATCAGATATAAAATATGTTTTCGATAACCAATGTTATGCGATCGTAATACAAATTCAAACAGACAAAACGATTTCTGTAATGTTTTTATCCCGAAAATTCGAACAACTTTAATTTTTTACGACAATATTTTCAGAAGATTAATTTCGACGGACGGAATCATTTAAAATATCTGTTAAATTGTTTTACAAGCTCACAAAATCGTAAACAAATTGAATCGAATTAAAGTAATATTTAATCAAATCGTTTGAGATAAAGCTGAACATTAAAAATAATTATTTAATACATTTTTCTAAAAGAACCTAAACATTTTTATTAAGTTTTCTGAAGTTTTAAACAAACGTTTTCCTCAGGAACAAAGGCGTTGTTATTTTTTAGAAACTTGTAAACATTTTTCAACTTTTTTATACCATAATTTATCAGATATAAAATATGTTTTCGACAACCAATGTTATGCGATCGTAATACAAATTCAAACAGACGAAACGATTTCTGTAATGTTTTTTATCCCGAGAATTCGAACAACTTTAATTTTTTGCGACAATATTTTCAGAAGATTAAGCGACGTCGAATGTAATACAATTTGATTTTGCGTAACAATTTATGAAAAAATTAACGCGCGTTTTGGTAACAAAAGCATACGAAAATTTGTCAGCAAGCGATTCAGTGATTTTAGTGAAACCGTTGGAAAATAAGCCGCTATTCTGTTAATAAATAACGCAACACTGTCCGATGATCGACACTTAGGGACTTACCTGGTCTCGTATCAATCCCCCAACGCTCCGTCGACGCTACTGGTTGTGTAAGCGTCCGACACCCGCGTCCCCGCACCCGCTCCCGCGTCCGGCGTCGCCGCACAACTTCCATCGACTCTTCGGATTACGTTTCCATGAATGTATAATTTTACCCGACAGTTTAGTTTGCAATTTAAAGCAGAGATGTGTTCATTTCGTCGTTGTGATTTGAAATTGGGGAAGTCTGATAGGTTAAACCCCGCCTTGCAACAATTATAGCGGAATATAAACAGATTTGAATCGATGGAAATATCAGTGTTGTCGAGGCAACGAGGCAAATTTACAAGTACGCGACCTTGGCGTCCAAACTGTAACTCGCAATATTTTAGGACAGCTTGTTTTCAATTTGCATTTGAGCTCGAACTTAGGCTGTGCCGTCTGTAAATAGTTTATTTTTTTAAAAAATGCAGATGGAAATGAAAACAATTAAAATTTTATAGAAAAATAAGAGACCTGATTCCCCAGTTTTACTATTCGCAAATTTAGGTTACGTAACGGACATTCGAGTTGCTGAATTCGTGCTTTAGGATTTACCCGAGAAAGTCACTCGATCGATGCGAAATAATTTCTGTAAATTATAAAGTTCTTAAAACCCTTATTTTCAATCCACAACACTTTTTAACTGAACCCACTCATGAACCTCGAGCTTAACGACTCGACCAGTACTTACCTTCAATGTTTTTTCCATAAACCCCCCCGCAGGGGGTGCAGACTAGCTGCACCTATTGAGAGGATTTAGACATCCCTCGCGGTACCCGAGTCTAACACACACTTACACTTACAACACTACATTTACGACTTTAACACTTTACACTCACATTTAGGGAGGCGATAATAGCCTCAATACGCTTTTCGCCAAAAAAAAATCTTCCATAAAACCAAATTTAATTAACAAAGTATCTTCAATTCACAACAATTTTAAATTTAAATTTCGTTAATCCGCAGGCCCTACTAGCCTGCTGCATTATTTATTTTAAAATTGTTTAAACTGAAAACTATCCGCTCCGTTTTGGGTAAACTTTTTAATAATTTTAATTTCAGGCAAAGCCTAGGCTGTCATACGTAACCAAATATTCGGCAATTTTGGATAGGTCGACATAATGTCGGGTAAGAAATGAAATTATTATAAAATAAAAACGAACATTATAACAATCACTTCGTACAAATACTATCCACTGTAAAGTTTTACTGAAAAATTAAATATACTCAAAATAGTTTTATCAGATCAAAGTTCATCAACTTTTAGGGAAAACATTGTGCCGGTAAACATTTTACAAAAATACATTACATTTTGGCAGCGCTCTGGACAATTAATATGTATAAAAATTAAATCCACAATAAAAGTTCCACACATTTTTAAATATTGTATTTGTTCACTACGAAAAAAGCAAATATTTCATCTAAAATTGTTTCATGTGAGCCTTATCCAGCTGTTCTTTGACTTTTAGTAAAAGAACAGTTAATCCACTTTCAAGTCTGGTTAGGTTAGGTTAATATTTCCACTGTTTCTTCCTTAAACCCACCATTCTGTGATTTTTTATCAGAAGTTCATTATTGTTGTTATTGGACCATTATTACTATTTGTTATCTGTTGACATATCCATTCAATATTTTTATAGTAGATGTAAATAAATACCATTAAATAATGATCGACAGAAGAATCATTAGGACATGTTTAAATAAAAGTTACCGGAAAGATGGTTTCTGGAGAGTCGCTACCAAAGAGACAGTGTATAAACAGGTAGACCCAATTACAAGTGTTATGAAAAAACAAAGAATTTCCCATATCTTCCACATCCATAGGATGCCCTACAGCAGGATTCTGAAACAGCTGGTCATGAGAAATATTAATAGGAATACCCAAGGACACTACGTCTCGCAGACTCTGAAAGATCTGCAAGAGATCGGTTTGCGGATCGAGGATGCACTGGACAGAATGAGAATCAGAAGCATTCTGAAAAACATCAGGTTTGACGTAGGAAAGCCGGAACGATGAGGGATGGTGGAGGTGTCAGACAAGATCAGGAGGCGGAGATTGGATAGGATGAAGGAGTATTGGACACCTTTACATTTAGATAAATAGATAAATAAATAGATAAAACTCAAACAAATAGATAAATGTTTGAGAAAGGACTGGATTTCACTCATTAACTACTGCAGACATGCATGGCAGTACAGATCTGGTGTAGTGAGTGAATGGAATTATTGTTTAATTTAAAAAAGAAGAAACACTGGAGAAGGGATTATTGTTGATTATGTTTGAGAAAGGACTGGACGTCACTCATTAACTACTGCAGGCATGCGTGGCAGTACAGATCTGGTGTAGTGAGTGAATGGAATTATTGTTTAATTTAAAAAAGAAGCAACACTGGAGAAGGGATTATTGTTGATTATGTTTGAGAAGGGCTGGACTTCACTCATTTACTACTGCAGACATGCATGGCAGTACAGATCTGGTGTAGTGAGTGAATGGAATTATTGTTTAATTTTAAAAAGAAGCAACACTGGAGAAGGGATTATTGGGATTATTGTTGATTATGTTTGAGAAAGGACTGGACGTCACTCATTAACTACTGCAGACATGCATGGCAGTACAGATCTGGTGTAGTGAGTGAATGGAATTATTGTTTAATTTTAAAAAGAAGCAACACTGGAGAAAGGATTATTGTTGATTATGTTTGAGAAAGGACTGGACGTCACTCATTAACTACTGCAGGCATGCGTGGCAGTACAGATCTGGTGTAGTGAGTGAATAGAATTATTGTTTAATTTAAAAAAGAAGAAACACTGGAGAAGGGATTATTGTTGATTATGTTTGAGAAAGGACTGGACGTCACTCATTAACTACTGCAGGCAAGCGTGGCAGTACAGATCTGGTGTAGTGAGTGAATGGAATTATTGTTTAATTTAAGAAGAATTTGGAATCCTCACAGTGCACTATCACAGATAAGATGAGACCAAAATATTGACTCGAAGTGGTCCCATGTGGCCTAAAAAAGTTAAACAAAAAATATCATAAAATCCATAATAAATTTTCTCATTTTGGCAACTTTTTCGGAATATGCTAACTTCCATCATTTTGTGACTCTCTTGTCAGTGCAAATGAAAGAGGTTTAAGGGAGAAAATTATTGCAAAATTTATAACAAAATTACAATGCAAACTATGCCTAGGAAAACATTCTTTATGCTAATAAACATGCCAGCTTGCAATAGCTGGTATTTAAATGAACAGATCTCTGCAATTCAAACTGTAGAGCTGAAAGGATTGAGACCAGAGAGATGTTACTAAAGTTAAGCTTCTTCTCTGAATCACTTATATATAGACGTTATTAGTCTACCTGTCATAAAGAAAAGTCGTGAAAGTACGAAAGTAACAAATTATAATAAATAAAAATCAAACTGAGCAGACCTGAAGAAGAAAATCATGTTTGCTAAAAATAATATTCTTACTAACAATTTTTTGTCATTCAAATAATTTTTTCCCTGAAATAACAGATTTTTGTATGTTAGGCCTATGACACTGAATATAAATGGTTTAGCAGTACAGCCACCATTATAAAAACTGTGCTCGATATTAGCGGCTGAAGTCCAAGTAATTGGACTATCTGCCACTATGAACGCTACAAACTGCAATGACAAGAGATGGAGACGTTTGAGAAAGTAAACAGTACTATTATCTACTTAACTGTTGCAAGATGCCAGCACCAGCAAGTGCTCACAAGGGCTACAAGTCTAGTATGTTTATATTCAATGCCTACGATTGTTCACAGTGAGGTAAAAAATATTCCAAAAAATTATTTTGTATATTTATTACTTTACTGTTAATATTTTAAAATATATATATAAGATAATGATAACAGTTGAAGGATAGCAGAGCTAGAAAGCAATCTTTATAGTCAGAGACACAGAAATATAATGGAACTTGACATATGACCTGTTGCAAGTAATGCTATTTGTGGAACACCCTTTAGGATAAAACCTGGGAGTAAAAGTACTGTAGGTCAGTCCAGTAATGAGTGTGCGAGTTGTTACGGCTGATGGGAATGGCCAGGTCCAGGTTAGTAAAAGTGCTGGACAATCTGAAGGATGGTAGTTTGTCAGAAAACCCTATATCCAGAGCCAGGTCAGAAATCAATAGATCATTCTTGTATAGAATCTAAAAGAAAGACAAATAAAGAATTGTTAGGTTCATTTTGAAATGGCATTTGAATCTGTTGGAAATATACAGTATCTATACAATAATATTAAAAAGTTAATTTATCTGATTTATTTCCATAAATAAGGAGTAATTTAAAATTCAGATTAAAATTTTATTATTAAACTACTTGTAGATATTGCCTTTTACAATAAAGTACACAATAATTTTTAAATAAAAACCCGCACAGCCATAGAACAATGGTTTGATAACTTTAACCAGGTAATCCATTTTGTATCATATCAAATAGTGCATTGGTCGTTCGAGAAATAAAGTGGGATTGTTAATTAAAAGTAAGTCCTACTCGTTTTTATTTATTTCTTCATTTTAAATCTATAATATGAAATTATAAAACTAACTAAATACTCATGTTTCTCTTGATTTTAATTTTTCAAACACAATACAGCAGTTTAAATTTCAATTTTAACTGGACCAATATTCTCAGAGATTATTACGGTCCTATACATGTTTATTGTGAATTGTCTTAGAAGTTTTTTGATAGTATGGTAATGAATTTGCATCCATTGTGTGGCATAAAAACTTCCTAATAGAATTCTGCTGTACCAAGACATGGGTGAAACAGGATTGTTTTTGTCTCCAGCATTGTTTGCTTCATAACTCAGTGACACCGAAAACCAACTAGAAAGAGCAGTTTTAAGGGAATGAAAAATTAACTTATGCATACGTAGGTGATGTTCTCTTGGCTGACAATAGAAGCAACCTCCAGTTTATGATTCCGTCATTTGAGGACTATGTCAGCAGGTGGAATCTGAGAGTTAATTTAGACAAATTTGTGATTATCGCATTTAGAAATGGAGGGGTAATTGCAGACTGAAAAAATAGCTTTATGAAAATCAGTCAGTAAATGTAGTTAGAGAATATAAGTACATATAACTAACTCTGCATGCATCATTTAATAAACATGTCAAAGAAAACTGCAAAGAAGGACCAAAGTAGGTTTTATTTTAAGGCGAAAAGCACATTCAGGCTATTATCGCCTCCCTAAATATAAGTGTGAGTGTAAAATGTTAAAGTTGTAAGTGTAGTGTTGTTAGTGTAAGTGTGTGTTAGATGTTAGACTCGAGTACCGCAAGGGACGTCTAAATCCTCTCAATAGCTACATCTAGTCTGCAACCCCCTGGGGGGTTAAGTAGGTTTAAATTTGGTATGTAACTAGAAGTATCTATTTTCCAGTAGGAAAATAGTATGTTTTTTTGGTCAAGCAGGGTTTATTTAATATGGTTAGTAGATCTATCTTGTGTTATGGTGCACAGGTCTGGCGCAGCAGAAGGTATAAAGAAGTAGAGAGGGTAATTATATATATATATATATATATATATATATATATATATATATATATATTATTATTATTATTATTATTATTATTATCTGTGTATAGACCCTGTTGGATCATAAAAAGCTCTGACTCATGTCTTGCTCCTTCTAATCCCCCCACACCTCCCTCATCCTGTCCCCATGGATCCTCTTCCGCTCCTCCGTCCATTTTACCCCTGCTCGCTTTGGGATTTCATTCTCTGGGACCTTCCAACCGAGCATCTTTCTCCTGTATGCGTTCCTGTCTTCAACGTCTGTTGAGTTTATTTCTGCATCATGTAGGTCTATTCTGACTTGTTTTATATATATATATATATATATATATATATATATATATATATATATATATAATAATATATTCATATTCTCAAGAGGCATTTATAGATTGCCACAATATAAATCTACTTTGTGGTAACCATCCCAGAGGTTACTGTTAATGCTGAGATTTTAGAGCGCATTTGTGTGAATACATGTGCTGGTGCTGAGCACATGTGTGTAAGAAAACATTCATAACAGTATTGAGAACACATAGGAACTGAACTATACACGGAATTAAAATTAGATTCAGCTACTAAAAATTATCTGCAAGCAGACATGTCGTTGGAGAAATGCAGGTGGTGATTGAAACAAAGAGGTTACATTAAAACTTAAATGTGTACCTTTTAATAGTACTGATTAACAATGTTCCCTGTATAATGTAGACAGAATAGAAGATCGATTCCATTTCCTTTTGGTGTGTCTGTTTTAACTGAGTTGAGACGAAGATGTCTGAAGACAGACTTGTTGTAAGAGGTGAAGTTATCATCTTGTTGAATGGGAAGGACTGGACTTCACTCATTAACTACTGCAGGCATGCGTGGCAGTACAGATCTGGTGTAGTGAGTGAATGGAATTATTGTTTAATTTAAAAAAGAAGAAACACTGGAGAAGGGATTATTGTTGATTATGTTTGAGAAAGGACTGGACTTAACTCATTAACTACTGCAGGCAGTACAGATCTGGTGTAGTGAGTGAATGGAATTATTGTTTAATTTAAAAAAGAAGAAACACTGGAGAAGGGATTATTGTTGATTATGTTTGAGAAAGGACTGGACTTCACTCATTAACTACTGCAGGCATGCGTGGCAGTACAGATCTGGTGTAGTGAGTGAATGGAATTATTGTTTAATTTAAAAAAGAAGAAACACTGGAGAAGGGATTATTGTTGATTATGTTTGAGAAAGGACTGGACTTCACTCATTAACTACTGCAGGCATGTGTGGCAGTACAGATCTGGTGTAGTCTGTATTATCCATAATCCACCAATTATCCATAATCACCAATAAATTTGGTAAATATGATACATTTTTGAAAAAAAAAATATGTGTGACAAAATTTGGTGCACTCTCTACGACACAAGTGGAAAAGGCTAACTTAGTGCTGGTATCAAGCAATGTATATGTTACGGTAAATGTGATTAATCTGGTGATTATATACAATAATCGGTAATTATCCATAATCATCAATAAATTTGGTAAATATGATACATTTTTGAAAAAAAATATGTGTGACAAAATTTGGTGCACTCTCTACCACACAAGTGGAAAAGGCTAACTTAGTGCTGGTATCAAGCAATGTATATGTTACGGTAAATGTGATTTAATCTGGTGATTATATACAATAATCGGTAATTATCCATAATCACCAATAAATTTGGTAAATGATACATTTTTGAAAAAAACTATGTGTGACAAAATTTGGTGCACTCTCTACCACACAAGTGGAAAAGGCTGACTTAGTGCTGGTATCAAGCAATGTATATGTTACAGTAAATGTGATTAATCTGGTGATTATATACAATAATCGGTAATTATCCATAATCACCAATAAATTTGGTAAATATGATACATTTTTGAAAAAAAATATGTGTGACAAAATTTGGTGCACTCTCTACCACACAAGTGGAAAAGGCTAACTTAGTGCTGGTATCAAGCAATGTATATGTTATGGTAAATGTGATTAATCTGGTGATTATATACAATAACCGGTAATTATCCATAATCATCAATAAATTTGGTAAATATGATACATTCTTGAAAATTTTTCAAATTTACAGGTTTGTTTGCTTAATTACCAACTCATAATGGTAAATGTGATAAAAGTCCCTAACTTAATGAAAATTCGTTCAGTTTGTGCAACTGCTTGGCTTCTATCAGCACATGATTTCAGTAGTAGTTATCATTTCTTTGCTTCTAGACATTTTTCGCTAACCTCTCATATTTTATAAAATATTGAATAAAGGCTGGTAAGCTTGAGCGTTTCAATTCAAAATTAGTTAATATTACAGATACTAAAAATGCAAAGAATGGTTTTCTGACAAAAGAAAGATATGATCTGTTAAAAAAAGTGAATAATAGTAAAAAAAATAAGCGGGAAAAATTGGAAGATTATCAACGACTAAAAAGATAAGATGTAATGAAAGTAGGCAATGTTGAAAAACTTACCTTTCCCGTAAGTAAAGGCAGCTCCACTGTCAGATTTTACTTGTACTTTGAAGAACTTTTTACCATAATCCATGAGGTGCACTTATCAATGTAAACCAGTGTTAAAAAAACTTCAAAAAAAGTACAAAACATTAAGTTTGTGTGCAAGTTGTTAAAAAAAACCAACGTACCTAAAATGTTGAAGTTTTAAAATCTTGAATTTCCTGCTGGTAAAGTTAATGAAACAGTGAAACTACAAATACCAGACGTTGACAGAGCAAGAAGTGATCCCTGAAATTTATTAGCGGTGATATTAGAAGTTCAAAAAGAAGTTTTATCAGTTAGGCACGAAACAAGAAAGACTTTCACAGTTGTATACCAGAAATCAATTCACAATTTGTGAAGAAAAATTTATTTTGCTTGACGATGTTCCAGATCTAGCAATATCACTTCGAGAATGTTTTAGAAAGACATCTCTTTCTGGAGGTCAGTGATATCAGCGATGCGTTTGTAAGCGACAATACGAATCTGATTAGTGCAAATGTAAAAAATCTGACAAACTTTGTAATTCTAAATGTCATAACAGTCTAATATGCTTAAATAAGTAAACTTAAAATATTTAGTAATTTTTGATAGCCTATTATTAATTACATTATTATTAACATAATTAATTAATTAATAATTATTAATTATAATTAATAATTAATTATTAATTAATAATAATAATTAATAATTATATTAATATAATTAATATAATTTATTAATTAATATAATTGTAATTATTAATTACAAGTTGACATTGTACTTATAATGCATTTAACATTATTTGAAAAAATGTTTTTTTCTCTAGAATATGGGCTTAGCTTGCTTTTTATGTGTAACTGCAGTTTGTTTGTTTAAGTGCAACTTTATTGTACAAGTTCATGTAAATTGTATTTTTTTTTCATTTCACAAAACCTGTCAGTTCCTTATTCAAATTTCATTCAGGCTAAATAAATATATGTGACTTAAAATAACCATTTATTTACTTCTTCATTCTTACATAAAAAATATTGTAATTCGTGGTCTCTTACACCATAGTGTCAAATGGAAAAATATCTTTCTGAGTAGTAACTAATGAACAAAAAAAATTGCACTCTATGCTACTGGCCCAGTCAGTCATGATATTTATCGCAGTTACCATTATGAGTTGGGAATTATGCAAACAAGCCGGTTAATTTGATAAATTTTAAAAAATTTATCATATAGTGGTGATTATGCATAATTACTGGTTATTGTATATAATCACCAGTTTATTACTTTTACCGTCATATATACAACACTGCCCGGGCCCCCACCATGTATCTAAGTTAAAATGGCACTACTTGGCCATAATAAATGACCAGCAAATACTCTGCCTTCGACACATTTTTATTCTTGCTGCATTGACCGCTAACATGTGCAAATAATATTCTTTCTATTAAACAGGCTTTTTTATAAAGTAATATGTGAACTTTTATTGTTTTCTTCTAAACGTAAGTTATATTTTTATTTTAGAAATTTTTCAGTTTGTTGGAAGTTATTGAGGAGACCAGACCTTTGATATTTGTACTCTAAAAAGGACTGTAAACAATTTGTTTATTATTGACAAAGAATTCCCATAATTAATAAAATTCACAATAATTTAAAAGATACAGGTTTCACTTTTGATGGTTTGACAAGTACTTTAGAAGAATTTTACGAAAAATTGGTTTCAGATGTAAGAAGACTGAAGACAATTGACAAGCCCATTTAGAGTCAACAACTATCGGACAATTACATATTGCATAACTTCATAAAATTTCACTATACCATTCCCAAAATAGACCAACAGTATATTTAGATGAAACCTACATTCATTCTAGCCGTACAACACCATACAAATGGACATACAGTTCAACGGAAGGATTGAAGACACCAATTTCAAAAGGGCGTCGTTTAATAATCATGCATGTGGGCAGGGAAAACGGTTTTATTGAAAATACATTGTTGATATTTCAGTCAGGATCCAAGTCAGGGGACTATCACAATGAAATGAATTTTTGTAATTTCCGTAAATGGCTTTAGGAGAAATTAATTCCAAATGTGCCCCAAAATGCAGTGCTTGTACTTGACAATGCTTCATATCACAACATACTGTCAGTTCGCCATTCAACACAAACTTCTAGGAAAAAAGAGATGATAAATTGGTTAACCGAAAAAAATATTATGTGCAGTGCAGCTATGACCAAACCAGAACTTTATCAATTAATTAAACTGAACAAGTCAATAAAAAAGTAATATAAAATTGACAATATTGTAAAACAACATGGACACACTGATATACAATACACTGATATAAGACTTCCTCCATACCCTATTGAAAAGATTTGGGCACTTGTAAAAAATTGGATTGCCAGTAAATATATTAATTTTAAATTAGCCGATGTAAGATATAGTACTGATGATTCCATACATTAAGAATATCGAATCATCCGAAAAGTTATGGATGATTCGATACTCCTAATGTATGCATAACTTCGATAATTCATCAAGTCCCCCGCAGGGGGTGCAGACTAGTTGCATCTATTTAGACATCCCTCGAGATACCCGAATCTAACACACACTTACACTTACAACACTACACTTACGACTTTAACACTCACACTTACATTTAGGGAGGCGATAATAGCCTCAATGTGCTTTTCGCCTTAAAATACAAAAAAAATTCATAGTCATTGGTATTTGTAATTTTGTTCAAATAAATAGTCAGTTCTATTTTATAGATTTTTTGACATAATGTTGTTCATTTAATTTTAAATTATTTAGTCCTTAAAGTTTTTTCAAAGAAATCCTTTAAAAAATTGAACTCTTAGATGCACAAAGACTTATATTATATATATTTATGACCATAATAATGTTGTGTGGGTATACATTATATGAAATCAAGATGACAGTGAAAAATATGAAGTAAAATAACACGCAACGAACTTTTTTGTCGTTAAGTTGTTACCAGTTTTCCCTAGTTATATTCCAGAGTATTCAAATTTATTATTAAAGTATCTTATTATTTTTTTAATGGATTAAACATGTTTATGAAAATATAGTACTCTTATATTTTTATATTTTAATACAACATTAATTTTTTTAGCGGATACTGGAAATACGTCATTGATTAATTACTTTTAGATTTTATGGCCCTCCCACAAATTTTATCATGTTGGTCAAACTGTTCACTGTTGTTAGTTGTGACTTAGGTAAAGCTACGTACGTTAGCTTGTTGTGCTAGTGATTTTCAATTTTAATGGTTCTGAGCATTGAACAGTTTTATTAGATGTATTTTTTTTTAATAAATAAGTAATTCTACAAAACAATATTGTACTACTTTATTGCTCGTGTCTTGCCAGCCAACATTGGAGACTAGTCTGTTTTGCAGCGTTTCATAGAGAGAAATGGGTAAGTTAATTTTACCGGTTAACATGTTTAAAAATATTGTAATGTTAATATTTTTTCAAGGGTATTGTCAGTCACCTTTAAATTAATCAATTCTGTAATTTGTTTTAACTAAGATTTATAGGTTTTGGCCCTTATACTTTAAAACATCCACCAATAAAATCTACATCAAATCTTGCTATTAATTCAGTAGCCTAAACTATTTGATCTTTTTAAATTAAAATATTAGGTGTTACTTAATTAAATTTACCCTATATTATGGCTTAACCCTGAGTAAATCTAACTGAAAAAGTTATCAACTGGTTGTCCTATGTTATGCATATGCTTATTGGTCAGCCTACACCATTACTAAATCCTTATTTTCTACATGCTCTCAATAGGCTATTTTTTATAATTGCTAAGAGTAAAAGAAAACTCAATTTGGGTTTTAGTATATGAGCCACATAGGCTAGGCTCCTTTCATTATATTTGTATATTTTAAATTAACAATGATTTTTTTGAGCGAAATAATAAAAATACACTATTGATTAGTTTAGGTTGTATGACCTAAACAATTTTATCGTGTTGGTCAAACTGATAACTGCTGATATATATGTATATCATTATATATTTATATATATCATGTATATATATATATATATATATATATATATATATATATATATATATATATATATATATGTATATATATAATTTATAAGGTTGTAGCTGTACCCGGCCATGTATTGCTATGGCTCAGTCTTATTCAATTTAACAATGTATTCGGAAACATTGAAATGGAATCGTAAAATATTTAGTGTAACATATGTTGCTTTTATGTATAACAAATGGGACAGTTTATTAAAAAAGTATATTTTTACCTGTGGCAGGTGTAACATCTACATAATTGTAGGTATATTATACATATTCAAATGCAACGTTACGGCAAAATTTCAAAGCAATCGGTGAAGAACTTTTGGAGATTAGAGATTTTGAACAAACATACATTTACATTTTTATTTATATAGGTAGATAAAACCATACATATTTTCAAATGCAATGTTGTATAAAAATTTGCAAAATGCAATTTGTAAAAACTTTTTGGATATTAAAGATTTTAAACACTTATATTTTTATTAATGTAGATATATGTATATCACATTGTGTTGTAGGCTATGCTCTCTAGCAAGGGTTTTATAAAATTTATGAGTTTTTAATATTTTAAAAATTTTATTACATCTTTATTTATTAATTTTTTTAAGGCAAAAATCACATTGATGCTATTATCGCCTCTCTAAGTATAAGTGTGAGTATAATATGTTAAAGTGAAGTGAGTGTAGTAAGTGTAAGTGTTTGTTAGACTCGGGTACCGCAAAGATTGTCTAAATCCTCTCAGTAGGTGCAACTAGTCTGCATCCCCTTGTGGGACATACTTTAGTATCTGTGATGTTTAACTTGTCTTACAGAGTGATGATTTTTAATTATTTTCCCTTTAATTATGTAGCCTACTTTAATATCCAATTTTATCAGAACTATATTGTAATATTGCGGTTTTTAGTGTTTCTGTGTGTATCACAATCTCATAGTCGTTATATTGATAGTTCATAATCGTTATGGTGATTAATTTGTTCAATCATGACAGCGATTATTTATGAACTTTGTGATGAACTTGTTGATTTTCTTATAAATCATATGATTTTTAAAGATTTGTATTTGTGTTTAATGCTACTTTCAAACAAAACGTATAGGTTTTTTATGCGCAACAGTATTAGTTTCTTCAGTGTAGGTTGTCTTTTTCAAAAAGTGATTTTTGAATATTTTTAGTTTTATTTTTCCTTATAGTTTAACATGTATTCATCATAGGGAAATAATTTTTTTAAAGATTACTTACATTTCAGGTTGTTTTTTATGGAAATATATTGTGACGTCATTGCTGTTTACATTGCATTAACATATTAAATTTCATACACAGATTTACCGATCATGCACATTATTATTAACTACACGTACTTACTGCTCATGCGCATTACATATTCTGACAGCCATTACTGTTAATCTTTATTACTTTTTTCTTTGGTTCGTTTTCGTAATGGAAACATTGTTAAAAATATGATTGTCCGTTATTTGTGAACTTTGCAATTTGGCTCTTTTTGTGTTATTGACCACCCAACAAACTGTCAATTAAATAATTAATTTTTTTAATTGTTTTAACGAACAAAAACATGTTACCTACAGGATAATTTGTTCAATTAAATAGCTTTTTCGACAAAGGTTGTCGATTATTATTATTTTTTTTAAGTAAAAGTGTTTTTATTGTGCAAGAACCCTGTTAGGTTCTCCATCCAACAATAATGTCGGTTAGGTTTAAGTATTTTTTTAGAAAAATAAAGGCTTTTTTTATTGTTTTAACGGTCAAAAACACATTACTCTACTTTTGCGTGATAGCAATTTTGAGGTTATTTTATTTCAATTGAGGTACTTTTATTTTGATTTTATTGTAATTCCCATGCTTTCCATATTTTTGTATTTTGGATTATTGCTTTTGGGCATGTAATAAAAAAGTTACCAACAAATCGAAAACAACTTACATTGCATATTTACCATTTCTTCACACACAACCGTATTAGTTAGGTTCTTTGTTCTTAAGTTGTTTTTTTCTAAAGTTTCTGTTGTTTTCATGATGAAAAACTTCTTACCTTCTTTTGTGCAGTAGTTATTTGGGGGTTATTGAGGTATCTTTTATTTTCTATTTTTCTTTTTTTTTAAACTTGTAGTTCATGTGCTTTTATATTTTGTATTATTACTTTTGCTCATGTAATAAAGTGTATTGTTTAAAAATTATGAAAAATGCCAAAAGAGGTTAAACTGCATACTGTAGTTTATTGTATAATTAAGAAATATTCATCCATGACAGATTGAGTTTATGATAAGTTACGATTCAATGCATTTTTTTAACGGAACTGTATTGTGACATCGTTTCCATCTATATTGGTTGGAACATGCGTGATTTCATACGCCAAGGTCACAAAAGTAGTATTTTAGCATTGCATCGTAAGAGTCATAAGATTATTAAGTTTCATGCACTACTATTTTTAACGAGACTGTATTTGTTAGGTTGTACAAGTTTAACTTGCATGGTAGGTTAAAGGCACCATGCCCATGGGAAACCCTACCAGAATATTTCTGTCCTGAAAGTGTGCTCTTTAGTATTTAAATGCCTATTTGAGGTGAATTTAGGACTCCAGGTAGAATATCATTCTCTTAGTACAGTGGTACCAAAATTGTTGTACAATGAAATATTATAGTACTAGCTATGTTTTGAAAACAAAATAAAATATTCCAGTATATGATGGGTAGACTAGCAGCACATTTACTATGTTATGCTTCTAATCACTTAAGTTTTGTCAGATGTATATGTTCTGATCTAAAAATATTTTGATTAAAAATGTTTTTGGATTGTAAAACCATATCGTTATTAATACAGAATATTGTGTCCAAAGAAATTTGGTTAATTTTATATAAAAGACAGTAGGCAAATATGTTTTCTGTGTAACATTGTGAAAACATTTTTTGATATCCTTCCGATATATTAATTTAACATTATATTTTTGATAAAAGGAAAATGGATAGATAACATCATGCTGTTTTACACTAATATCATCCTACCTTTCCTAAACTTACATTAGGTGATTAGGTTGAAGCACCGATTGGTCTTCTATGTACCTGAACTTGTGTAGGCCTACATCAACATTGTAGATTCAAAACTGGAGTTACTGCCATTAGTTTGTCTCTTGTTCCTCAGTAGTTTAACTGGCATAAAGTACGTATGGATAAGGAGGGAAAATCTGTTAAACCTAACCTAGACCTAAATCTATTAAACATTACTTACCCTGTCTTGATGCTTAGTAATTGGGCAGTTTCTTAAGCATGTAATAAGATGCTGAGTTTAATAAGTATATTTTATTAAAAGTGGGACTATACATTTCACATTCATTAACGTTTTTGAGACTGGCATTCTTCTTTTGCAACTAGTAAAATGTTTGGACAAACTACAATCGCGTAAACTCATTTTTAAACTTACATATTTAAGGATTAACACAACCAATATAATTCTTTTACTTACAAGTAGTGAATTCTATTGGTTTGAAATGAATTCTTTATACTATCAGTAGGGGGAATTTAATTGTTGGGAATACAGAGAATAGAATTGTGTTAGCAGCAACTAGGTTATGTTGAACTGTATACAGTGTTAGTAAAAATGGCTAGTTCATTGCAGTTGTCTCCAGGATTTTTTTTTTGATATGTGGGTCATGAAATTTATGTAAACTGAGTGAAATATTTTTAAATAAATATAGTCTGATGATAAATTGGAAAGCAAATGTTTTAGCGAATGTTTAGTTATTATACTGACATGTCTCCAGATCTAGTCTGCGCATGGATTCAGAATAGGCTACATGTTTAATTAACATTCTTACTACTAGATACAATTCTTTGTTCGCTGTTCATCAGTCAAAATCTTTTTTTTCAAGAAACCTGAAATAGTTTCATGTGGAAGTTAGATTTGTATTACTTTTGACGTGAAATGATTTGATTTATTTTTATTATAATAAAAATGATTATTTGAATTGAATTAAGTAATTTTTTCCAACATATCTAATCGGGTAGGATTTCTAATTTTAAAAAATAATTACTTTGAGAGAGCCAAAAACGTTTTTCACCATTATCTTTCAGGAATAAGCTCAACGTATTTTCAAGAAAAATAAGATTCTTAGGTATCAGAAATTATGTTTTTTCAATGTTTTGGATGTAAGCTCTATTGTAGAAGTTAATGAAATGATCCAAATTATTAACAGTTAGGTAACCTAACCTAACTACTGCAGTTGTACTGATTTTAACTGACTAAATGTAACCAGGACTTTATCCCAAAGATAAGATATGATTGTTAACTCTTTTGTCTCCTTACCTTATTGTTTCGACTATTTAGACATGTTAATCTTTTGTTGTTAGAAAACAAAAATGAATAACATTTCTCAAATAAGGAAACAGTTCTGTTGACAAAGAAATAGTAAACAATTACTGGCCTGCAAGATATTAAAGTGAAAGTCTTATAACAGAAAATTGTGTAAGGCAATGTTTCATAAAGGGAAGTATTATGAAATCAACAAATATTCACCCCCAAAAGCAATAAAGAAATAAACTAGGCCCCTACAGTTATTTTGTTATAGATAGAATTTTGATAATCCAAGAAATAGAAGATCAGATAGGGTTTAGATTAAATTATCAAATAATATTGTTTTCTGAAAATAGGTCAACTGTTAAAACAATGCAGGCAAAGATTTTGGGGTATAAAAAGTAATATTCATTTGTCCACTCAAAAGCATCCTTCTAATATTCCTAAACTGTATTATATTTCGTGGTAAAAAAAATGTTGAGGTTATGTGTGTCACTTTTATTTTCATTTTCCCCCTAACTCCCTGTTGTTTCCGTTCTTTTTTATTTTGGATTATTAAAATTAACCAAAATTGACAAAAATACATTTTTACCAAAATTTACTATGTTAATTTCATACAGTAAATTGATGAAAATTAACTCTTAAGCTAATAAAGTACTAAAGGGCAGAGGCTTAATATACAGGTTAGGTTAGATCTACATTTAAAAATTATTACATATATAAGTATAATATAATAAAGCACAGTGTTTATTATCATTTGTTAAAAAGTCAACAAGAGTCTTTCAAATTCTAATTTTAAAAGATGCATTACAACCTTTTCTTGAAAAGTCATTAACATACGGTTTTTTTATTATCAAACATGTCAGATTGACAATTGCTGGAATATGTAGTGTCTATTAAGATTCTAATGTAAGTAAGTTAGAAGTTATTTTAAGAAATTAACAATGTTAACCATGTAGTCTAATGTATTGTATAGCTTAAAGGTTCTAATTGATTTGTTACAGATCCTATTGTCATTTTTTAATGGCTTTCTTTCATAACTTACAGTATGAGCTTTGTAGGCATAAGACCATAACGTAAATAAGATTTCAAATTCTTACTAAATAAATTGTACGCTTTTGATTTCCCAACCTACCTGATTTTGATGGTTTGCCCAGTGTTGGATCTTTGAGAACAATTAAAATTTTGTCCAATAAAAATTGTTTGTGTAGTTTTTTATGTATCGAGCCTAATAAATATATACTTTGTCAATATATTTTTAACAATGAATTATAATAAAGCAAAATTTTTAGTTTGGTATGCATAAATGTATTAATTTTAAAGCTTTAATATTCCTTCAGGCTTAACATTAAAATATAGGCCAGAAATGATCTATGCCTACTTAATATCAATACCAAATCTACAGAATATTTACAAAACCTAACAGCATTTAATGTCATAGTATAAAAAAAAAATTGTTTTCAAGACACAATTTTTTAAATATAAAACCAAGTAAACCTTGCTTCACTGCCTTTAAAATTTATTAATGGAAAACTAACAGTGTTTTATGCTAACCTTTTTAAATTGGTGGTTTTATCCTATTGTTATAATACTTAAAAAAATCTGTGAATTTTAAAAATAATTCATAATTAAGCTTCTATGTAAAGAAAAATAAAATTATCCCTTTGGAGTAAATGGCAGGAAAATAAACTGATTAAACTGAATAGGGAGTTCTAATAAACAATCAATAGATATTTACAAAAGCCTACTGATTGTGTACTGTAGTTACAATATTATAGTGTCTCTCATACTAATGTTGTGGTGTTCTGTAATTAAGCATGCCATTCATTTGTAAATTTCTGTAGATTTCTCTAGAATTTGTGGTCCTTGTCCTTTAACAGAGGGGGCACTTTTCCTTTCACATATTAGATGGTGTTATGTTACAAACTAATGAACTAATAGCAACATATTATGATTGGTAATACGTTGTTCGGTATATGACAAACGTATTAACATTGGTCCGACTTATATTAACATTTTACTTCTGGAGGCAGCATTATTTAATTCCGAAAAGGGATTTTTCGTTGGTTCGCTCTCGTAATGAAAACATTTTTAAAATGGCATCCGTTATTTGTGAACTTCATTATTTCCGTCTTTTTACGTTAGGTTCACGACCCAACAACCGTGTCACCATTGAATATTTATTTTTTTAAATAAAGATTTTTTTTGTTTTAGTGATAAAAATTACGTTATCTACAGGGTAATTAGTTTAAATAGCTTTTTTACTCAACACCGTGTCAGTTAGGTTGTTTTTTTTTTAAATAAAAGTGTTTTTATCACACAGAAATTGTGTCGGGTTCACCACCCAAAAACCATGTCAGTTAGGTTACCGAGTATTCTTTTTAAAAAAATAAAGGTGTTTTTATCACCCAACAACCATGTCAGGTAGGTTTGGAGTATTTTTTTTTATAAAGTTTTTTATCACCTAACATCATGTCAGTTAAGTTACTGAGTACTTTTTTAAAAAAATAATAAAAGGGTTTTATTGTTTTGCCGATTAAAAACACATTATCAACTTTCGTTCAGTAGAAATTTTGAGGTGCTGGTTACTTTTATTTTCAATTTTTATCGTACTTCTAATGCTTTTCCACGCTTTCATATTTTATATTATTGCTTTTGGGCATGTAATAAAGAGTTAGTGAAAAAATTCAGCTAGGTAACACTTCAAGTGATGCCTTGGTAACACCTAATATGTGCCCCCCCCATTAATGGTTAAGGACCCATTTTTTAAAATTTTTATTTAGTTACTGAATCTGTGAATTGGTGGTTTACATTCTAGTTTCTAGGTTGGTTTTTTTTGATAAATTAAGAAATTTGAAGGGATATTAGCCTCCCTGAAGAACATGAATTTGAAGTTTCAAGTCTATGTATCATTTGTTTTTCCTTGTATGTTTAGCATCAATCTCTCTCATTTTCATTAGTAAATGATAAATTAAGTAAAGATGTTCAACTAAAACAGCATTACTTATTTTTTTTCCTATAAAACCAATTCTAAAAAGGGTGAAATGACAGTCCTATGATTGGGAGTAATATGTAGGGTTACTGATAACAAACACTAGGACCTATTTATTTTCAGAGAACACCTAACCCATGACCTGTTAAAATTTAAATGTTCTGTTTCTTCATAACACTACAGGGCCTACATGGTCTTTTCGTAATTCTCACTGGAACAGTGCATATCTACATATATCTGTCAAAATTTAATGCCCCATCTTCGATGTACTACCACATTTAATATCTGCATCTTTTCCTCTTCCAATACAGTACCAGTTTTTTATCCTGTCAAGTTTCTTATAGCTTGTGACCGCTCTGATTCTGTTTTGTTCTCCTTATTCTTCTATTCACTTTCTTGATGTGTTGCTTTCGACAATACTCTATCAGATATTTTAGCTGGCCGCTGTTGTTTTGACACCTTTTGCAAACGATATTTGCAACTTTTCTTGCATACACCATGTTTCTGCTCCACAGAGTTAGGTAGTCTTTTTACTGCAGTTTAATGTTGTAATTTGCGACTTTTTGGAAAGTTGTTTTGTGTATTCCAGTGCCTAAATAATAATTCTGAAATTATGAAATTTCTAATGTGTCCAAACGTAAATGTAAAAAAAAAATACAAGTATGTATTTATTTCCCAAATAGAACAGCATCAGTGATGGAGATAAAAGTAACATTTATCGTACAATGCCTATATTTTCTGACAAAGTTTTAATCAAGAAAAAATGTTAAAATTTTTTTTATGGTTGCGCATTGTAAACCATGTTTAATAATATAACCATTTTTTATTCATCCAAGGCATATATGAATACCATATATCTGTCTGTACATTAATTGCAGTTGTAAATAATAGATTGTAATTAACTTTTAACTGACCATTGCTAATCACATTCTGTGAAGGTTTAAAAGCAAATGAACTAAATTATAATTGTTTTTAACCATACATTTGTGTACGCCACCAACCTTCTTTGAGTTAGTTTTTTTAATTTTTCAATAAAAGTGAAGGAATAAAAAAAGTAAATTCCTTTAAATTTTGTACCTTTTAATAGCCTGTCGGATTAAAGGTTGCATATTATGATTAGAAATGAGTTCCAACAAAAAATATCTCATTGGGGAGCCTATAAAAATATAATATTTACAAGTAGGCTAATAATAGGAAAAATAATAGTAGGAAAAATTGGACTACTTTGAATTGGATAATTTTATAATTGGTAATCTCTGTCCGATCCTGTTTTGGGCGATGATAATCTTTCAGGTTTTTCGCCCACAAAATTAAAAAAAAAAAAATAGCCCCAAAATTGGAAATTATAAAGCAGTCATTTTGGACACTGCTACTCAGTATATAAAAGACAAGATTAAGACTAATTCAATCAAGTCTTTTATTAATGAACTTATAGAGATTTTATGTGCAATTTTAGTAAGCATAACTTCTTGGTAGATTTATTTGAAAATTAAAGTTTTTTGTGAAAAGAATGGGTAGTTTTAGGTTTAACTATTGTAACTTACCATTCCTAATTATAGAGGGTTTTTTTTCAAAGTACGGTAGTAGTCATTCAGTGATATTTTTGTCCTAGAAGTAAAGAGCTTGCAATGGTACCTCTTCGTGACTCATCTGATCTATTTGAAAACTTGGGCAGTTAAAGGCTAGGTCTTGTTGAGTTTTTTGTCAGCCTTAAGAATGTTTAACAGGCCTACTCGAGATGAAATTTAACATCTTATTGCTAGAACACTTAACTTCATTGTGAGACCATCTTGCTGCCGATTCTAACGTTGAATTTCACTCATCATTTTTTACTTCTTCCAGAGTAACTCTGTTTTATAAATTATCGCTGATAATTTCAGGTATATATTTTAAATTCATTCCTGCTCTTATATTTCCAGATTTGTAATAGATAAATTTTTAATTATTGTAATATTTTTATTTTCTGTACAAAGTAAGACCTCATTTTTACTTAACTTAGTAATAAATTTGAAGTAGTAAGTTCCAGTAAATGGGTAGCCGCCTCGGTGGCCTAGTTGATAGCGTACTGGGCTTTCACCCCGACGACCCGGGTTCGATTCCCGGCCAGGGCTTGGCATTTTCATACGCTATAAATCAACCCATCGTCTGCATTAGCCCAAGTGTGCACAATAGTCGGTCGTTAAACACCAAAAAAAAAAAAAAAAAAAAAAAAAAATCCAGTAAGGGGAAATAAATTGTAACCTAAAAAATATGAAATTTTTTTAAAAAATCGTTATTTTACCAGTGAAACATGCATACTCTTAGAACATATCCAAGGGTGAGGCTGATAGGACTTACAGCACCCAAAATATTGCTTGACCTGACCCGTTAAAAAAATATGTAAAATCTGCTAAGAATCAAGATTTTTTAAAGATCTGCTAAGAATCAAGAAATGAAAGATTTATTATTTTGACTACTTTTAAGTTACAGTTAATATAAACATACAGTCAAATCTAGTAAAGTGATGGAAGATAAAATAAGGGTCATTTTTATTATAAATTAATTATAAAATAAGTGTCATAATTTTTTAAGTAAATATTGTGATTATTATATATAGCTTATGGTGGATCCAACAAATTAAAATCATTATATTATGGCCGTACATTTTTCTATTAACCATTGTGTGCAGCAGCTAAGTTGAAGCAAGCCAGGGCATTGATTTTTTTAAAGCTTTCTAATTATAAAACATGCACTCAACATATGTTTTACCTGAGCTAAACTTGTTCAGAAATAGTTTCAATTTAATGTCAACAAAGAGCAGACAAAATGTAACATATGCTTTCAGTTAAAGCTCTTGTCACAACTGCAACATTACAGCAGTGTTTATGCTGACAAGAGACATCTTATTTTATTCAGTAACTAGGCTTAACTGCTTTACCCGATATTGTACTGCTAAATTGAATGACAATGAAATTCTCGGAAGAAGTATTATTATTATTATTATTATTACTACTGAGTTCATTATTAATAATGTTGTGTTAAGGTAATCTTGAGGAATTCTTTTTATATTTTTCTTCTTCTTTTCTGCTAGGATTATTATCACTGTGTTCACTATAATGATCTGCCTTCCCTAGCTTCGTCAAATCTACTTTCATTGACGCGTTTCGGAGAACCTCCATCTTCAAAAATTATATCTATACTTGGAAGGTAGATCATTATACTGAACACAGTGATAATAATCCTAGCAGAAAAGAAGAAGAATATAAAAAGAATTTCAATGTAGTCAGCCGGACGATGTTAGTGAAAAGACTTGAATTTAATTTTAGGAAGTTATATAAGACGATAGCCAACATATGGTTTAACAAACTGTGTATTATAAATAACGTGATTCCTTCATTTGCAAGAATCAAGAATAGAACAAATAGTTTTGCTGCAAAATACACAATGCAGAAGGCGGAAAAAGATTGGATAAAGATGGAAATGAAAACATTATACAGCAAAAAGAGAAATTAATAAGAAAATAATAAAATTACATCTAATGTTAAGTGAAATAGTGTTAGGAGAAATTGCAGTGGAGATAATAGAGTGTGTTAAGAACAAAATGAACAAAGAGGCTAAAAGTAAATACGATAAGTTGAATAAAAAATTAGGAACACTAATAAATAATAAGAACACAATCAAAAGAAGTAATTACGGACGGAAAGAATTTCATGAAAGAATAGTGAATTTAGCAAAGGTGGATCTAAAGGAAGAAGAGGAAATTTTATTTTCAAAAGGGTTAAAGCAAAAAAAAAGAGTATAGATATAATTTTTGAAGATGGAGGTTCTCCGAAACACGTCAACAAAAGTAGAATTGACGAAGCTAGGGAAGGCAGATCATTATACTCAACACAGTAATCTTGAGGAACTGATTAATATGTGTACATATACATAGTTCTAATTTTATATATGAATTTTAAGTTTCATACAAAAAGTTTATACTCCAACAGAGTACTGTATCTCCATTTTGATAAATGGCATTTCAAATATTGACAAATGACAGTTAATAAAAATGAAGGGTTTCTAAAAAAAAATTATGAAGGAATTTTAATTTAATTTTTTTTTTTTATATCTTAAACATGCTTTTAAAAGCAAGACTATTCTTACAATGTTAATATATTTGTCATCCATATAGGAGAATGCTCATAGCTAACTTACTAAGGTAGTCGTCAGGTAATTGGAACTCATGGAACGCATAGCCTTGACAGGTGTGAATCTAGTTAATACCTTTGGCTTTTTTTGTGTTACATCAATCTCCCATCTTCTTATTCTAAGTGGCATAAAGACGATAAAAAAATAATAAAATCTGTGTATAAAAATATTCAAATGCATTCCTTAATAGCTTCATTCCTTTTAGAGTTTTTATTGCACCCCTATTTTTTTAAAAAAAGAATATTAAACGATATGTCGCATGACCGCCTTCTCATTACAACTTTCAAGTCGGCTCCTAATTCTTAATCCTACAGATATCTCGAAAATAGAACAACCCTTTTGAGTTCTATGTTAAAAGATAGGTTACATGATTACCTTGTCATTAAGAATTTTTAAGTTGACTCCTGCATCTTGTACCTCAGATGACTCAAAAACTGTTCGAATACCACTGAAGTTAGTGTTTCTTGATGCATAATGAATAGTATAATTAAAAAAAAAAATGTGACAAAAAATAGAAGCAATTAAATTATGAAGCATATATATTATTATTATTTGCGTATAGACCCTGTTGGATCATGCAAAGCACTCCGACTCATGTCTTGTTCCTTCTAATCCTCCACACCTCCCTCATCCTGTCCCCATGGATCCTCTTCCGCTCCTCCGTCCATTTTACCCCTGTTGTCTTTGGGATTTCATTCTCTGGGACCTTCCAACCGATCATCTTTCTCCTGTATGCGTTCCTGTCTTCAGTCTGTTGAGTCTATTTCTGCGTCATGTAGGTCTATTCTGACTTGTACGATCCACGACGTTGTTGATTTGACTCCTTGTATATACTTATGGATTCTGTTGGCAAGTCTCGTTGTTGGGAGTCTACTGATGTGTCCATAGAACCGAAGCCTCCTTCTGATATCTGCTGCCAGGTTCGATATCTTCTTTGTGGTCTTCCGGGAGTGCAACATGTATCCCTCTTCTGTTAATCTCGGGCCAAGGATCTTCCTTAAGATTTTGCGTTCTTCCTTCAAAATACCCTCCATGGTAGCTTTTGTGTGGAGTGCTAGCGTCTCGCTAGCATAATATCTCCGGTTTTATGACTGTGTTGTAGTGTCTGATTTTTGTGTATGTCGACATACATCTCTTATTGTAGATGTCACGCGTTATACCAAGAGCCCTCTTTATTCTCAGTAGCCGAACCCTTTACGAAGCATATATATATAATAGTTCATAATATAAAAGTTCATTCACTTTTTTGAATTGGCACACAATTGAATTAAATGTTTATTGTGATATCTAGTATCTAAATATTGCAAATATGAAAGTTAGATTTAATTTTCTTTTTAAAAATTTAATGCTATGTAAAATCGATTTTATAGCATTAATGGTTCGTGATGGTGCGTTAATCTTGTTATTACTATTGTAAAATTACAGTCACCTTTAAGTAGGCAATAAAGTTTAAGATACATTTCTGTAAAGTATCTGTTTCTGACATTTCTAAAGTTTCTGACAAAATAAGTCAGAAACATAGGTAAATGACGGTACCTATATTTGTTTTAATTAAAGTACTCAGACTTACTTTACCAGATTTTAAACCCCAGTTAATCCACTTTAATTCCATTACTTCAAGTCTTAGAACTTGAAGTCCGCTAATTTTTCAACTTCTGTAGAAGCCCCTGTTAGGCCTCGGATCGTTTATTGTAACCAGTCACTGCAAGCGGGGCCCAACAAATGGTTGAAGTTAAATTGTTAAAACCAACACATTACTTGTACTGAAATGTTGCTTATTTTGCAACCATTGCATTTAAATGTTGTTTAAGGACGTGTTGATCCTTCATTTTTTTTATGCCAAGCCCTCCCGGGAATCGAACCCGGGTCCTCGGGGTGAAAGCCCGGTACGCTATCCACTAGGCCACCGAGGGGAAGGACCGATGCTTCTAGGTGTCCCACGTAATGAGTGCTAAATATGAATACTAATAGTTAATACTCATTATGGTAGTGTCCATGACACTGTTGATCCTCCAACGTCTGCTTTATTTCTTTGAGGTTTTCGACTGAGATCGCCAAATAAGAGAACGTTTCCTGTAAATCCGCCCGGATACAGTTTTAGCTCTTGATATCCAGAGTACCCGCGTTACAGGATTCGTTTTGTTACCAAAGTAAATAAAGCTAAGTTTGTTTACTTGTATACTTATATATGATAACATTTCAAACATTACAGCCATAAATTAAAATTTTTGAGGGTCTGTTGGTACTATGGTACTCTCCCTTCTCCCCCGCAGTGGGGGCAGACTGGCTGCACCTATTGAGAGGATTTAGACGTCCCTCGCGGTGTCCGAGTCTAACACACACACACACAATACTACACTTACGACTTTAACACTTGACACTCACACTTACATTTAGGGAGGCGATAATAGCCTCAATGTGCTTTTCGCCTTAAAATAACAACAAAAAACTCCCTTCTCTCCTCAGCCTATATTTTGTACGTCATTCTGTCCGCCCAAGCAGTAGTAATTACATACTGTACAGTAATTTTGAACTTGTCCACTGTTTAAGCCTTAGTATATATTTATATGTAAATTTTAACTTAGTAGTGTGTAATTCGCTCCTGAGTAATTTGTCATTCTTGCCCCGCAGGGGTTGCAGACTAGCTGACATATTGAGAGGATTTAGACGTCCCTCGTGGTACCCGAGTCTAAAACACACACACGCACACACACACACACACACACACAACACTACACTACACTTACGACTTTAACACTTTACACTCACACTTACATTTAGGGTGGCGATAATAGCCTCAGTGTGCTTTTCGCCTTAAAATAACAAAAAAAAAGTTCGTGCAACTAATGCTTACTACCAATTTTACTGGATAATATAGTGGCTTTGTTGTACATAAAGGACAGACGGTAGAAAGAGGCCTTGGGTTTAATTCACTTCAGTGATAAACAAGAGTAGGTCTAATATCAGAACGAACAATAACATTCTAAAAATAAGATAAGGTACAATGAGGTGATATCATTCTTGGTTTTTGTGACATGCTAAATGTTGTACAGAGTGTTCCCGAACTTTCTTAAATTGCTTTGTGAAATAATTAACTTGAGGTCGAATCAACATTAAATACCATAAAAACATAATGTCTGAAATGCTTAGGTGTGTCCGCCGTAATAGGTAACTTCAAAACAAGGCGATTGTTTACTGTTTGGCAGCCCGAGCAATTTTTCCGCCTTGAGGTGTTATTTTTGTTTTTCCAACAACAGATTGACAAAGAGTTGGATTGACAAGAAAATGAAATGAAAGTTATAAGAAGAGTACCTTATATCGCAATATCGATCGGACGTGTACTATGTTAGGAAAGTTATAAGAAGAGTACCTTATATCGCAATATCGATCGGACGTGTACTATGTTAGGAAAGTTATAAGAAGAGTACCTTATATCGCAATATCGATCGGACGTGTACTATGTTAGGAAAGTTATAAGAAGAGTACCTTATATCGCAATATCGATCGGACGTGTACTATGTTAGGAAAGTTATAAGAAGAGTACCTTATATCGCAATATCGATCGGACGTGTACTATGTTAGGAAAGTTATAAGAAGAGTACCTTATATCGCAATATCGATCGGACGTGTACTATGTTAGGAAAGTTATAAGAAGAGTACCTTATATCGCAATATCGATCGGACGTGTACTATGTTAGGAAAGTTATAAGAAGAGTACCTTATATCGCAATATCGATGGGACTTGTACTATGTTAGGAAAGTTATAAGAAGAGTACCTTATATCGCAATATCGATCGGACGTGTACTATGTTAGGAAAGTTATAAGAAGAGTACCTTATATCGCAATATCGATCGGACATGTACTATGTTAGGAAAGT
>CM040182.1:67583370-67710870 GCA_022606455.1 Callitettix versicolor | reverse complement strand
ATTCCCGGCCAGGGTTTGGCATTTACATACGCTATAAATCATCCCATCGTCTGCATTAACCCAAGTGTGCACAATAGTCGGACGTTAAACACCAAAAAAAAGCCTCCCTAAATGTAAGTGTGAGTAAAGTGTTAAAGTCGCAAGTGTAGTGTTGTAAGTGTAAGTTTGCGTTAGACTCGGGTACCGCGAGGAACGTCTAAATCCTCTCAATAGGTGCAGCTAGTCTGCACCCCTGCGGGGTTTTCAGAGTTATAACGAACAACTAGTAACGGTTAACTATTTGAAAGTGAAAATTCTAGTTCTGTTATATGTACAGTTTACTGCATTTATGGTGTTCGTTGTAATCGAGTAAAATACCAAATATTACTACACTTAAATATAATAATTCAGCCTTTTCTTTTATTAAATAACCTGCATTTATAAATATTTTGTCAATAAACAACTGACACTTTAATTTTGTAGGTACCTTAAAATAATGGTTGATTTTGTTAAACATACTGCCTATTTATTGTGATAAGTAAATAATATAATAATTATAATTATATTAATTTTTATTTCTTCACATTAAAAATTAATAGGGGTCTTTAATAAATTTATATCAAATTACAAAACGATTTTTTTTATATTCAAGTGTTTCAATAAAGGTTCAGTTATTTTTTATTATGAATTTAATAAAAGTGTATTTTATTTCGTCAATTTTTTTTAATAATCAGTTTATTTCGCATAACTGTATTCAAACCTTTGCTTAGCAGTTTAAATAACGGTTATAATAACCGTTATCAGAAAATAACGCTTATCACTACTCGGCGGCCTTTTTTTTTTCTCAGCAGTTTAAATAACGGTTATAATAACCGTTATCAGAAAATAACGCTTATCACTACTCGGCGGCCTTTTTTTTTCTCAGCAGTTTAAATAACGGTTATAATAACCGTTATCAGAAAATAACGCTTATCACTACTCGGCGGCCTTTTTTTTTCTCAGCAGTTTAAATAACGGTTATAATAACCGTTATCAGAAAATAACGCTTATCACTACTCGGCGGCTTTTTTTTTCTCAGCAGTTTAAATAACGGTTATAATAACCGTTATCAGAAAATAACGCTTATCACTACTCGGCGGCCTTTTTTTTTCTCAGCAGTTTAAATAACGGTTATAATAACCGTTATCAGAAAATAACGCTTATCACTACTCGGCGGCCTAGTGGATAGCGTACTGGGCTTTCACCCCGAGGACCCGGGTTCGATTCCCGGAGAGGGCTTGGCATTTTCATACGCTATAAATCATCCCATCGTCTGCATTAGCCCAAGTGTGCACAATAGTCGGACGTTAAACACCAAAAAAAAAATCACCCCCGAGGACCCGGGTTCGATTCCCGACGAGGGGTTGGCATTTTCATATGCTATAAATCATCCCATCGTCTGCATTAGCCCAAGTGTGCACAATAGTCGGACGTTAAACACAAAAAAAAATCACCCCGAGGACCCGGGTTCGATTCCCGGCCAGGGCTTGGCATTTTCATACGCTATAAATCATCCCATCGTCTGCATTAGCCCAAGTGTGCACAATAGTCGGACGTTAAACACCAAAAAATCACCCCGAGGACCCGGGTTCGATTCCCGACGAGGGGTTGGCATTTTCATACGCTATAAATCATCCCATCGTCTGCATTAGCCCAAGTGTGCACAATAGTCGGACGTTAAACACCAAAAAAATCACCCCGAGGACCCGGGTTCGATTCCCGACGAGGGCTTGGCATTTTCATACGCTATAAATCATCCCATCGTCTGCATTAGCCCAAGTGTGCACAATAGTCGGACGTTAAACACCAAAAAAAAATCACCCCGAGGACCCGGGTTCGATTCCCGACGAGGGCTTGGCATTTTCATACGCTATAAATCATCCCATCGTCTGCATTAGCCCAAGTGTGCACAATAGTCGGACGTTAAACACCAAAAAAAAATCACCCCGAGGACCCGGGTTCGATTCCCGACGAGGGGTTGGCATTTTCATACGCTATAAATCATCCCATCGTCTGCATTAGCCCAAGTGTGCACAATAGTCGGACGTTAAACACAAAAAAAAAAATCACCCCGAGGACCCGGGTTCGATTCCCGACGAGGGCTTGGCATTTTCATACGCTATAAATCATCCCATCGTCTGCATTAGCCCAAGTGTGCACAATAGTCGGACGTTAAACACCAAAAAAAAAAATCACCCCGAGGACCCGGGTTCGATTCCCGACGAGGGCTTGGCATTTTCATACGCTATAAATCATCCCATCGTCTGCATTAGCCCAAGTGTGCACTAAACACACAAAACTACTAACCGATCCGTTGTGCCGACAACGGATCACGACTGTACACCAAGGGCTGAGTAAAACCCCTCGGTCACGTGGTCCTCCAAGTCACTGTGCCCTCCGCTGCTCGGGGACAAAACGCCCAACACTTATGTTTGAGTAAATATAACCATTGATTTGGCTGCAGTGTTATTTTCTGGACGGAACATGTTTTGTAACTACATTACATGAGTGACAAGTGAATTATTTTTAATACGGATGTGAGAAGCGTCTAGTACAGTGGTAGGCAGACTTGTTATCCAAAAGAGCCAAATATAAAAAATTGAAAATCGAAGTTTATTCAAAGAGCCATTTTTGTAAACTTAAGCGTTGCTTTAGTAGAGACATTTTTACGGAAATGATTGAATTAAAAGTACACTCTCGAGCTTGCCTTTGCTAAATATGTATCAGTTTAACTAACGGTACATTAAATAAAACTTGGTACCATACTTATATAAAGATAATATTTATTTAAAAATATAACAAGTTAAATAATATAAAAGGTTTCTTTAAAAAAAAACTACAAATACGTCATTGATGTGAACAATGGCCTTGCATTCTTTGAAAGTGAGTGTGTCAGGTTTGTACGTTGTCTCTAAATCGGTATAAAGACGCTCGAATTTTGAGCTACACAATTCTTTACTTTTTAAATCCAGCAACTGAATTTCAGTGTTACCAATATCAATATTAAAGGGCGAAAACTTTATTTCTGTTACCGCGGCGTTCAGAGGTTTTTTAACAAAGACTAACGTCGCGTTGCTGTTTTCAAAGCCTTTGAACCTGATGAGAAAAGCTTCCTTCATATTTAACAGTGTTCTGAAATAGCAAATGTCAATATTGGACTTATTTTCTCGACAATATTTCAATAGACACGGAAGTGTATTAGAGTTTCTCTATCAAAATCTTCGGCAAAAGGCAACAATTTGTTTTCGAATGAAATTACTTCTTCTAACATCGAAAAAAATTTCTGTAGGCTTGCGTTTCAAAAAGTTTACTTATCTCTTACAAGGCAAGTTAATAAATAATATTCCGTGCCTGCACTAAAGATTTCGTGGAAGAGCCGCGGCCAAGGAGTCGAAGAGCCGCGGCCAAGGAGTCGAAGAGCCGCGGCCAAGGAGTCGAAGAACCGCGGCCAAGAGTCAAAGAGCCGCGGCCAAGGAGTCGAAGAGCCGCGGTTTGCCGACCACTGGTCTAGTAGGGTGGTGTTGATTACGGGTTATTTAAGTGGTGGAAGTTTTTATTTTGACTTTTTTACATTAAAAATACAACACTAAAGAGAGTTGCTTGGAGTTTTTTTTGTGAAAAACTGTACTTGTTAAGTTCCAAGGGATTTTAGCCGCGTCGGTGGCCTAGTTGATAGCGTACTAGGCCTTCACCCCGAGGACCCGGGTTCGATTCCCGGTCAAGGCTTGGCATTTTCATACGCTATAAATAATCCCATCGTCTGCATTAGCCCAAGTGTGCGCAATAGTCGGACGTTAAACACCAAACCGAGGACCCGGGTTCGATTCCCGGCCAGGGCTGGCATTTTCATACGCTATAAATCATCCCATCGTCTGCATTAGCCCAAGAGTGCACAATAGTCGGACGTTAAACACCAAAAAAAGAAAAAAAAATATCCAAGGGATATTTTACGAGCCAGTAAACGTCTTCCTTAAACCGCGCTGTGTGACAATTTGATGTTCGTGCGGCTCGTTAACGCCAGGTAGGGATGTTCTGATATTGGTGGGTATCGATGTTTTCCTTTCGATATTGGCTGTATCGGTATATACCAGCACCTAAATGTCGTGTAGTGATATCAGTCAAAGGTGTGTCGTATTTAGCTGTATATTTTTTCATAAAGAAAGAGAAAGGGACTCAGCAAACAGGAATTAAACAATTTACTGTTTTCCCAGCAGAGTGTCGCCTGTCTGCCTACTTTTATTATCATGTTTTTATTGTCACTTTGGGTTTTGTCCGGGTGCAATTTTGCAGTCGATTTTAAAATAACTTCCCGATGAGCTAGAGGTTTGAAATTTTGTATACAGCTCTAAACTCGATGACAATACAATAATATTGGCTTATTTATAAATATTGAACTGTGCCAAGGGAACCATTACTGAAATTGGCCATTATTTCGGCGTGATCAGATGTACAATATCGACATTCCGTCTGTTTTCTTATAGGTAGTAATGCTGTCGTTGTTTATTATAAGCCAGGATATCAGAGTAGTCCAAGGTGCCAGCTTTAAACTCTGGTTCCCGGTTGGGAGCGTGGGTTCGAACCCAACACCTGACAATTTTTTTTTTATAGCGTATTGGCAAGATTAATAGAATCGTGATGTGTTTTTGTTGCGAAGACTATATTTTTTTACAAAACTTATGTTTTAAAAAGTATTTAAAGTTGCATTGACTTGTCAAGGATTTGGCAGTACGCTAATGTTCTAATTTTACCTTTGGAAATTCAGAGTTTACAGTGAATAAAAAAAAAATACGACAACGACATTCCGTTTTTTGGTATTTTAAAAATAATTAACAAGACTAAAAAGTAAAAACATAATTATATAAATAAAAAAAACTTTTAAAAAAAATCACGTTTTTAAAATGGATTAAAATAAATTCATCAATCTATCGAGATTTATAAACCTATACAGATTCATAACACACACAGATTGTCCTAAAAATTTGTAACAGTAAATTTCTATAGATATGAAAATACTTGTACAATTGAAAACAAAAAACATGGGGCGCTTATAGGCTAATAGATAGTAGTAGTTATCTAATTTCATTCGCCCCTCGTATTTTGTTTTTAATTGTACAAGTGTTTTAATGTCTATAAAAATTCACTGTCTCAAATTTTTAAGACAATCTGTGTCTGATTATGAATCTGTATAGGTTTATAAATCTCGATAGATTGATGGATTTATGAGACTTTATTTTATACTTTTTAGTGCATTTTAAAAACATGAGTTTTTTTTATTTGTATAATTATTATTTTTCTTATCGCTTTATTGTGTTATATTTAATATCAATAAACGTTTCACGTTTGAGTCGTGGGTAAATTACTGCATTTTTATATATATATATATATATATATATATATATATATATATATATATATATATATATTTATATACTTTGTTGTATTCATGCAATGTTGTATTAATTACGTGTGTATTTAGTTTTTTCTCATTGATTAAGCTGAATTTTTAAGAATTAGATTCATAATAAGTTAAAACTCGTTTTAATTATAATGTTTAATTAGTAATGATTATTGTTATAGTTTATTGTAGCCTATTTGTAAATTTTTAAAGTACTGTAAGTATATGCTTAGGTTTTTCACATTGGTAAAATGTATTTTTCACTAATTTTTTTAGTGAACTCCCGTAAAAAACATTTTTTTTTATTTAAAAACCGCGGTTGTCAGCTGCTACAATATCGTATCAAATGCAATATCGGAACGTCCCTGACACACGGTAAAACGAATAAATGGGTCGATTTTTCTCACTCAGTATGCTACATACATAACTTTGTTGTTTGTTATTTTAAGGCTAAAAGCACATTGAGGCTATTATCGCCTCCCTAAATGTAAGTGTGAGTGTAAAGTGTTAAAGTCATAAGTGTAGTGTTGTAAGTGTAAGTGTTTGTTAGACTCGGGTACCGCGAGGGATGTCTAAATCCGCTCAATAGGTGCAGCTAGTCTGCACCCCCTGCGGGGGACATACATAACTCACTGTGTAAGATAAGGAACACTTGGATGGGTCGATTTTTCTCACTCGGTATGCTACATATATAACTCACTGTGTAAGATAAGGAAGATTTAGATGTGCCGATTTTTCTCACTCGGTATGCTACATACATAACTCACTGTGTAAGATAAGGAAAACTTAGATGTGCCGATTTTTCTCACTCGGTATGCTACATACATAACTCACTGTGTAAGATAAGGAAGATTTAGATGTGCCGATTTTTCTCACTCGGTATGCTACATACATAACTCACTGTGTAAGATAAGGTAAACTTAGATGGGTCGATTTTTCTCACTCGGTATGCTACATACATAACTCACTGTGTAAGATAAGGAAGATTTAGATGTGCCGATTTTTCTCACTCGGTATGCTACATACATAACTCACTGTGTAAGATAAGGAAGATTTAGATGTGCCGATTTTTCTCACTCGGTATGCTACATACATAACTCACTGTGTAAGATAAGGAAAACTTAGATGGGTCGATTTTTCTCACTCGGTATGCTACATACATAACTCACTGTGTAAGATAAGGAAAACTTAGATGTGCCGATTTTTCTCACTCGGTATGCTACATACATAAATCACTGTGTAAGATAAGGAAGATTTAGATTGCCGATTTTTCTCACTCGGTATGCTACATACATAACTCACTGTGTAAGATAAGGTAAACTTAGATGGGTCGATTTTTCTCACTCGGTATGCTACATACATAACTCACTGTGTAAGATAAGGAAGATTTAGATGTGCCGATTTTTCTCACTCGGTATGCTACATACATAACTCACTGTGTAAGATAAGGAAGATTTAGATGTGCCGATTTTTCTCACTCGGTATGTTACATACATAACTCACTGTGTAAGATAAGGAAGATTTAGATGTGCCGATTTTTCTCACTCGGTATGCTACATACATAACTCACTGTGTAAGATAAGGAAAACCTAGATGTGCCGATTTTTCTCACTCGGTATGCTACATACATAAATCACTGTGTAAGATAAGGAAGATTTAGATGTGCCGATTTTTCTCACTCGGTATGCTACATACATAACTCACTGTGTAAGATAAGGAAAACTTAGATGGGTCGATTTTTCTCACTCGGTATGTTACATATATAACTCACTGTGTAACATAAGGAAGATTTAGATGTGCCGATTTTTCTCACTCGGTATGCTACATACATAACTCATTGTGTAAGGAAGACTTAGATGTGCCGATTTTTCTCACTCGGTATGCTACATACATAGCTCACTGTGTAAGATAAGGAAAACTTAGATGGGTCGATTTTTCTCACTCGGTATGCTACATACATAACTCACTGTGTAAGATAAGGAAGACATAAACATGTCGTGTAAAATTATATTAAACATGTGCCGATTTTTCTCACTCGGTATGTTACATACATAACTCACTGTGTAAGATAAGGTAAACTTAGATGGGTCGATTTTTCTCACTCGGTATACTACATACATAACTCACTGTGTAAGAGATATGTGTAGAACGTTTTCTGTCGCTCTGAAAACTGTCTGTTGTATTTGGTCATCAGTACCATCATTTTCACCCGTGAAATGTTGGTCACAACCCTCCGCATCAGCATTCGTTTTGAATGAGGGTTTCGGCGTTTGGTTGGTCATTTTTTTAATACCTGAAGTAACCATGTGCCGGGTAATTTGAAAACAGGCTGCTCACAAAATATCCGCTGAGCAAAAAAATATTAAGTTCAGTAGGCATACCGACGCCAGGCTAGTGACGAGCATCGGTCCTCACGCTGACGTCACAGCGGTGCAGCGCCGAGGTGAAATAGATGTCAGTCCATCACCGGGGGGGCTGTCTGGTCAGGGTAAGCGAAACGGCCGCCCTTCTGTTTCGAATTCTTTGCCCGGAATTTGTAGTGACAACCACTTTTTAACCGTTAAAGATATTATTTTAGTTAAGATCGATGTTTAATTAGATTTTTCGTAAGTTCATTTTTAATTTATTAATGGTTTTATTTCTCTAGTTATTTTACGATGTACTATTTTTAACTTTCGCTTGAATTTATGACGTTCAACAAACTTGTTAGGCTATTTACGTTAAACGTCTAGTAGGCCTAGACAGTTAGTTATTACGTTTAACGACATATTCTATTGCAAACGTTCAAGTTAAAGTTTATTATAGCATGATGAAACATTTCAAGCGAAAAGCGTTCTTTAAACTTTTGTATCGATAGCTCGATTTGATCTGCAGTTGTCTTTTTTTGTTGAGGAAAACGCAAAATGGCGAAGACACTCCTGCTTATTTCAGATATGTTAAACGTCAAGTTAAGGTTTATTATAGCGTGATGAAACATTTCAAGCGAAAAGCGTTCTTTAAACTTTTGTATCGATAGCTCGATTTGATCTGCAGTTGTCTTTTTTTGTTGAGGAAAACGCAAAATGGCGAAGACACGCCTGCTTATTTCAGATATGTCAAACGTCAAGTTAAAGTTTATTATAGCGCGATGAAACATTTCAAGCGAAAAGCGTTCTTTAAACTTTTGTATCGATAGCTCGATTTGATCTGCAGTTGTCTTTTTTTGTTGAGGAAAACGCAAAATGGCGAAGCACGCCTGCTTATTTCAGATATGTCAAACGTCAAGAGTTTATTATAGCGTGATGAAACATTTCAAGCGAAAAGCGTTCTTTAAATTTTGTATCGATAGCTCGATTTGATCTGCAGTTGTCTTTTTTTGTTGAGGAAAACGCAAAATGGCGAAGACACGCCTGCTTATTTCAGATATGTCAAACGTCAAGTTAAAGTTTATTATAGCGCGATGAAACATTTCAAGCGAAAAGCGTTCTTTAAACTTCGTATTGATAGCTCGATTTGATCTGCAGTTGTCTTTTTTTGTTGAGGAAAACGCAAAATGGCGAAGAAACGCCTGCTTATTTCAGATATGTCAAACGTCAAGTTAAAGTTTATTATAGCGCGATGGAACATTTCAAGCGAAAAGCGTTCTTTAAACTTCGTATTGATAGCTCGATTTGATCTGCAGTTGTCTTTTTTTGTTGAGGAAAACGCAAAATGGCGAAGACACGCCTGCTTATTTCAGATATGTCAAACGTCAAGTTAAAGTTTATTATAGCGCGATGAAACATTTCAAGCGAAAAGCGTTCTTTAAACTTTGTATCGATAGCTCGATTTGATCTGCAGTTGTCTTTTTTTGTTGAGGAAAACGCAAAATGGCGAAGACACGCCTGCTTATTTCAGATATGTCAAACGTCAAGTTAAAGTTTATTATAGCGCGATGAAACATTTCAAGCGAAAAGCGTTCTTTAAACTTTGTATCGATAGCTCGATTTGATCTGCAGTTGTCTTTTTTGTTGAGGAAAACGCAAAATGGCGAAGCACGCCTGCTTATTTCAGATATGTCAAACGTCAAGAGTTTATTATAGCGTGATGAAACATTTCAAGCGAAAAGCGTTCTTTAAACTTTGTATCGATAGCTCGATTTGATCTGCAGTTGTCTTTTTTGTTGAGGAAAACGCAAAATGGCGAAGCACGCCTGCTTATTTCAGATATGTCAAACGTCAAGAGTTTATTATAGCGTGATGAAACATTTCAAGCGAAAAGCGTTCTTTAAACTTTGTATCGATAGCTCGATTTGATCTGCAGTTGTCTTTTTTTGTTGAGGAAAACGCAAAATGGCGAAGACACGCCTGCTTATTTCAGATATGTCAAACGTCAAGTTAAAGTTTATTATAGCGTGATGAAACATTTCAAGCGAAAAGCGTTCTTTAAACTTTGTATCGATAGCTCGATTTGATCTGCAGTTGTCTTTTTTTGTTGAGGAAAACGCAAAATGGCGAAGCACGCCTGCTTATTTCAGATATGTCAAACGTCAAGAGTTTATTATAGCGTGATGAAACATTTCAAGCGAAAAGCGTTCTTTAAATTTTGTATCGATAGCTCGATTTGATCTGCAGTTGTCTTTTTTGTTGAGGAAAACGCAAAATGGCGAAGCACGCCTGCTTATTTCAGATATGTCAAACGTCAAGAGTTTATTATAGCGTGATGAAACATTTCAAGCGAAAAGCGTTCTTTAAACTTTGTATCGATAGCTCGATTTGATCTGCAGTTGTCTTTTTTGTTGAGGAAAACGCAAAATGGCGAAGCACGCCTGCTTATTTCAGATATGTCAAACGTCAAGAGTTTATTATAGCGTGATGAAACATTTCAAGCGAAAAGCGTTCTTTAAACTTTGTATCGATAGCTCGATTTGATCTGCAGTTGTCTTTTTTTGTTGAGGAAAACGCAAAATGGCGAAGACACGCCTGCTTATTTCAGATATGTCAAACGTCAAGTTAAAGTTTATTATAGCGTGATGAAACATTTCAAGCGAAAAGCGTTCTTTAAACTTTGTATCGATAGCTCGATTTGATCTGCAGTTGTCTTTTTTTGTTGAGGAAAACGCAAAATGGCGAAGCACGCCTGCTTATTTCAGATATGTCAAACGTCAAGAGTTTATTATAGCGTGATGAAACATTTCAAGCGAAAAGCGTTCTTTAAACTTTGTATCGATAGCTCGATTTGATCTGCAGTTGTCTTTTTTTGTTGAGGAAAACGCAAAATGGCGAAGCACGCCTGCTTATTTCAGATATGTCAAACGTCAAGTTAAAGTTTATTATAGCGCGATGAAACATTTCAAGCGAAAAGCGTTCTTTAAACTTTTGTATCGATAGCTCGATTTGATCTGCAGTTGTCTTTTTTGTTGAGGAAAACGCAAAATGGCGAAGCACGCCTGCTTATTTCAGATATGTCAAACGTCAAGTTAAAGTTTATTATAGCGTGATGAAACATTTCAAGCGAAAAGCGTTCTTTAAACTTCGTATCGATAGCTCGATTTGATCTGCAGTTGTCTTTTTTTGTTGAGGAAAACGCAAAATGGCGAAGACACGCCTGCTTATTTCAGATATGTCAAACGTCAAGTTAAAGTTTATTATAGCGTGATGAAACATTTCAAGCGAAAAGCGTTCTTTAAACTTTTGTATCGAAAGCTCGATTTGATCTGCAGTTGTCTTTTTTTGTTGAGGAAAACGCAAAATGGCGAAGACACGCCTGCTTATTTCAGATATGTTAAACGTCAAGTTAAAGTTTATTATAGCGTGATGAAACATTTCAAGCGAAAAACGTTCTTTAAACTTTGTATCGATAGCTCGATTTGATCTGCAGTTGTCTTTTTTTGTTGAGGAAAACGCAAAATGGCGAAGCACGCCTGCTTATTTCAGATATGTCAAACGTCAAGTTAAAGTTTATTATAGCGTGATGAAACATTTCAAGCGAAAAGCGTTCTTTAAACTTTGTATCGATAGCTCGATTTGATCTGCAGTTGTCTTTTTGTTGAGGAAAACGCAAAATGGCGAAGCACGCCTGCTTATTTCAGATATGTCAAACGTCAAGAGTTTATTATAGCGTGATGAAACATTTCAAGCGAAAAGCGTTCTTTAAACTTTGTATCGATAGCTCGATTTGATCTGCAGTTGTCTTTTTTTGTTGAGGAAAACGCAAAATGGCGAAGCACGCCTGCTTATTTCAGATATGTCAAACGTCAAGTTAAAGTTTATTATAGCGCGATGAAACATTTCAAGCGAAAAGCGTTCTTTAAACTTTTGTATCGATAGCTCGATTTGATCTGCAGTTGTCTTTTTTTGTTGAGGAAAACGCAAAATGGCGAAGCACGCCTGCTTATTTCAGATATGTCAAACGTCAAGTTAAAGTTTATTATAGCGTGATGAAACATTTCAAGCGAAAAGCGTTCTTTAAACTTCGTATCGATAGCTCGATTTGATCTGCAGTTGTCTTTTTTTGTTGAGGAAAACGCAAAATGGCGAAGACACGCCTGCTTATTTCAGATATGTCAAACGTCAAGTTAAAGTTTATTATAGCGTGATGAAACATTTCAAGCGAAAAGCGTTCTTTAAACTTTTGTATCGAAAGCTCGATTTGATCTGCAGTTGTCTTTTTTTGTTGAGGAAAACGCAAAATGGCGAAGACACGCCTGCTTATTTCAGATATGTTAAACGTCAAGTTAAAGTTTATTATAGCGTGATGAAACATTTCAAGCGAAAAACGTTCTTTAAACTTTGTATCGATAGCTCGATTTGATCTGCAGTTGTCTTTTTTTGTTGAGGAAAACGCAAAATGGCGAAGACACTCCTGCTTATTTCAGATATGTCAAACGTCAAGTTAAAGTTTATTATAGCGTGATGAAACATTTCAAGCGAAAAGCGTTCTTTAAACTTTTGTATCGATAGCTCGATTTGATCTGCAGTTGTCTTTTTTTGTTGAGGAAAACGCAAAATGGCGAAGACACGCCTGCTTATTTCAGATATGTCAAACGTCAAGTTAAAGTTTATTATAGCGTGATGAAACATTTCAAGCGAAAAGCGTTCTTTAAACTTTTGTATCGACAGCTCGATTTGATCTGCAGTTGTCTTTTTTTGTTGAGGAAAACGCAAAATGGCGAAGACACTCCTGCTTATTTCAGATATGTCAAACGTCAAGTTAAAGTTTATTATAGCGTGATGAAACATTTCAAGCGAAAAGCGTTCTTTAAACTTTTGTATCGATAGCTCGATTTGATCTGCAGTTGTCTTTTTTTGTTGAGGAAAACGCAAAATGGCGAAGACACGCCTGCTTATTTCAGATATGTCAAACGTCAAGTTAAAGTTTATTATAGCGTGATGAAACATTTCAAGCGAAAAGCGTTCTTTAAACTTTTGTATCGACAGCTCGATTTGATCTGCAGTTGTCTTTTTTTGTTGAGGAAAACGCAAAATGGCGAAGACACTCCTGCTTATTTCAGATATGTTTCAGTAGTTTGTTTAGACCAGAACTGAAGTAGAGGAGGTGCCACCCTGTACGCCTACGTGACTTATAAACATGCCAAGCTTACTGAAACCACATTCTGAATCACATTCTTGTCGACTTTCTCGCGCTATGTTGCTATCGCGTCGATTTTTTTCTGAAGATCAAAATAAGTCGGTACCCACTTCTTGTCAGCGGTGACAGTTTTAGGTTATTTTTGTAAGCCTTGTCGAATAAGAGAAGTTAAGAAAAACTGTATCCATTTTTATTAATTGTTGCTGTTTAATAAAATTCAAAACTTAAACGCACGTAAGGGCCTGTAGACCAGACGAACATCTCCGAAGTTTTAACGGTTAAAATTCTACATTTATAACTCTTAAGAAAATGCTTAGGTTCGGCTAAAATATCTAAATTGTTATCCGTTCGAATTTAACGGTCGAATTGTACTTGGTGTAATACCGACCAACGCGTGAACATGTTTATTAGTCAAAGATTTTTAGTGTATGAAGCAACTTTCCTTCGGCCCCCGAAATTGAAGATGGAAAATTGATATTTTTCTTTATCATTCCAGGCCGTCTGTCTAGTACATCTTAGCTGTATTTTTACAATACTAAAGCTTCCCCTGTTACGTCACCAACAGTCGTAATTTTACAAACGTAGGTCAAGCGTTAGGGTAGGATTTGGAGGGGGACGTCATGACCCTGTATCTGTCTGCGCTACAAGTTCAAAAAGCCTCCAGCGCTGCCTATACCAAGGTGCGTCAAGTAGCTTTGGCGGGCGATAAAAATAGTCTATTTCACGCGAAAAGTGTCCGTATAGATTCTGTATTCACTGGCTGGACTGAGGCCTATGGATAAACACTACACACAGTGTGCGGAAGGCCAGATTACTTGCAAAATTCGAACTCTTAAATTTATAAGATTTGCATAGAAAATGTTATAATCTGACGCACCTACCCTAACGCTTGACATACGTGTGTGAAATTACGACTGTTGGTGACGTAACAGGGGAAGCTTTAGTATTGTAAAAGTACAGCTAAGACGTACTACGACAGACGGCCTGGAATGATAAAGAAAAATATCAATTTTCCATCTTCAGTTTCGGTGGCCGAAGGATAGTTGCTTCATACACTAAAAAGTACATCTTTATGACTAATAAACATTTTCATGTGTCTGGTGTTTTTTTTGTGTTTATATTGTGCACACTTGGGCTAGTGCAGACGATGGGATGATTTACAGCGTATTAAAATGCCAAGCTCTGGCCGGGTATCGAACCCGGGTCCTCGGGGTGAAAGCCCAGTACGCTATCAACTAGGCCACCGAGGCGGCTGCGTCTGGTGTTACTCCACTAATAAACTAAAACTTTAGTGGGGTATTCTGAGACATTTTACTAACACTGTAGGCATAAACTGTATGCATAGTATAATAAAATTTTCGTGACAGAAAATTTTCAAAAACGTATTAAAATGTAACATTTGTCGTTTTACCAGTGAATTCATCGGTCCAGCTTTGCTTTATGCGACTGGCAGCCCCAGACAGTGGTTCGCTTGGCAGCCGTTGTCATATCGTGAAATAATAGAAACTTTAATATACTCATACTTTTGAGACACAATAAAAACATTTGGTATAAAGTTTACTACATAGGTTGTCCGAGATATGCGTATATACTAAAAGCTCAGTTTCGAATTATAAAGAGAAAGAATTTCTACACATACATATCCTCACCCACACGTATTAAACCTCAGAATCCCCCTCAAAACCGCACTAGCGCCAGAAACAAGGATGAACTCCCTAAAACCGCAAAACCGAACCTCAATAACTTCGAATGCCTTTTATATTCAGTATCGTGTAGAGCCCGTAAGCTATGCAACTGTCACAGTTATTTGTTTATCAACTGCTATAATAGGTTAATAAAAGAAAACACGTTGCGAGAAAAGCAAGAAAGTTTGGTAGGAAGAAATTAAAGAGTTGAAGCATTTTGTAATCAATAAACTGTAAATATCTCAGAACTATTATGAAGTTTTAAAAACTTAAGTCGGTAAATATCGCAGAACTATTATGAAGTTTTAAAAACTTAAGTCTGTAAATATCGCAGAACTATTATGAAGTTTTAAAAACATAAGTCGGTATATATAGCAGAACTATTAAATTTTAAAAACGTAAGTTGGTATACATCGCAGAACTATTATGAAGTTTTAAAAACATAAGCCGGTAAATATCGTAGAACTATTATGAAATTTTAAAAACAAGTCGGTATATATAGCAGAACTATTAAATTTTAAAAACTTAAGTTGGTATACATCGCAGAACTATTATGAAGTTATAAAAACATAATATGTCGTTGGTATACATCGCAGAACTATTATGAAGTTATAAAAACATAATATGTCGGTAAATATCGTAGAAGTATTATGAAGTTTTAAAAACGTAAGTCGGTAAATATCGTAGAACTATTATGAAATTTTTAAAACATAAGTCGGTATATATCGCAGAACTATTATGAAGTTTTAAAAACGTAAGTCGGTAAATATCGTAGAACTATTATGAAATTTTTAAAACATAAGTCGGTATATATCGCAGAACTATTATGAAGTTTTAAAAACGTAAGTCGGTAAATATCGTAGAACTATTATGAAATTTTAAAAACAAGTCGGTATATATAGCAGAACTATTAAATTTTAAAAACGTAAGTTGGTATACATCGCAGAACTATTATGAAGTTATAAAAACATAATATGTCGGTAAATATCGTAGAAGTATTATGAAGTTTTAAAAACGTAAGTCGGTAAATATCGTAGAACTATTATGAAATTTTTAAAACATAAGTCGGTATATATCGCAGAACTATTATGAAGTTTTAAAAACGTAAGTCGGTAAATATCGTAGAACTATTATGAAATTTTTAAAACATAAGTCGGTATATATCGCAGAACTATTATGAAGTTTTAAAAACATAAGTCGGTATATATAGCAGAACTATTAAATTTTAAAAACATAAGTCGGTATATATAGCAGAACTATTAAATTTTAAAAACGTAAGTTGGTATACATCGCAGAACTATTATGAAGTTTTAAAAACATAAGTCGGTAAATATCGTAGAACTATTATGAAATTTTAAAAACAAGTCGGTATATATAGCAGAACTATTAAATTTTAAAAACTTAAGTTGGTATACATCGCAGAACTTTTATGAAGTTATAAAAACATAATATGTCGGTAAATATCGTGGTAAATATCGTAGAAGTATTATGAAGTTTTAAAAACGTAAGTCGGTAAATATCGTAGAACTATTATGAAATTTTTAAAACATAAGTCGGTATATATCGCAGAACTATTATGAAGTTTTTAAAACATAAGTCGGTATATATAGCAGAACTATTAAATTTTAAAAACGTAAGTCTGTATATATCGCAGAACTATTATGAAGTTTTAAAAACATATGTCGGTAAATATCGTAGAACTATTATGAAATTTTAAAAACATAAGTCTGTATATATCGCAGAACTATTATGAATTTTTAAAAACATATGTCGGTAAATATCGTAGAAGTATTATGAAATTTTAAAAACATAAGTCTGTATATATCGCAGAACTATTATGAAGTTTTAAAAACATAAGTCGGTATATATGGCAAAACTATTATGAAGTTTTAAAAACATAAGTCTGTAAATATCGTAGAACGAATATGAAGTGTTGAGTAGTTTATTTTGAAGGGTTCAAAGAGTCACAAAATATTTTCTGCCAGGTTCTGGGACAATCCTGAGTGCCTGAGGGTAGGTTAGCCCGTTAGCAGGAAGTGAACACCTACACTGTACACTGTACGCGTCTTTAAAAGCTTTATCGTAACGAAGTGATTTTATAATCTTGAGTGATGGTACGTGCTGGGCTAGGCCAGGCTGAGCGTTATCTGTAGAGTGTAGTGTAATGCCAGTCTTTATCTATGTAGGCCTATCCGAGGCGTTGCTTAATTGGCATTTTTGTACATGCCTAATTTGAGAACTTAATTTTTTACTAATCAGAAACACATCAGATTTTGAATAGAAGCCGCCATTTTGTAATATGGCGGCTTACAAGAGTCGTAAGACTCGAAACAGTTGGATACACCGCGTAATTTTTTATGGGGTTCGATTTCTCCGAGCGCTTATGAACTAGACGCGCTGAAAGATGTTATAATCTCCCGCCTGTCTTCTGTCTTCCCTTTGTCGTAAATCAGTGCAATCGAACATCCTGGTTCGATTAAAAAATAATAATAAATTAACACTTTAATTTAAAAAATGAAGATTCCCTTCGGAAAAGAAAGATTTTACAAATACACCGATTTTTGCCCCAAATTAATGGGAGAATATTGTGAAGGTGAAATATTGTAGTTCTCTGCAGATCCAGCCGCGTAAGTAATATTTAGTGTACAATTTTTAACTTGGGGCCTCACCTTAGAGTATTCTGTATTCATTGATTGTACTTAACAAGAAGTCTTTACCGATATACGTACCAAATTTCAATTTTGCAGGCTTTATAGTCTTGGAGACTTCGTGATTAGTGATTGGTATTCGGCTGTGTGTGTGTGTGTGTGTGTGTGTTCTGTGTGTGTTGTGTTGTGTTCTGTGTTGTGTTCTGTGTGTGTGTGCCCGCACGCGCGCGCGCGCGCGGTGTGTATGCGTGCGATGTGTGTGCGTGTGCGTGTGCGCGTTGTGCGTGTGTGTGGTGTTCTCTGTGTGTGTGTGTGTGTGTGTGTGTGTGTGTGTGTGTGTGTGTGCGCGCGCGTGCGTGTGTGCGGTGTGTGTGTGTGTGTTGTGTGCGTGTGTGTGCGCGCGCGCGCGTGTGTGTGTGTGTACACGTTTTTATGTGAGGAATAAATAGACTTCTGAATTTTTAAGTGTTTTCTTTTTTTAACTCCCTGTACGAGCTTTGTTTAGCCTGTACATATTTTTCGTGTACCACTTAAGTTTTTTTGGACCACGAAAGGCATTTTTCCAATTCGTCAACTTTCTCACATACCGTATTGTTATTTTTTGAAAATCATAATACATTTTCTTAATCAGTTATTAATTTGTTCCTTTAATAGCGTATATCTACTTCGGTTAGTTTATGTTTATTCTAAAAAAACAAGAACGTGTTTATAGTCTGACCCACGAAAGAAAACGCCTGCGTTTAGGCATTGGATGTAAACTGGCAAGAAGTGCAGCCACCATTATAAAAAGCGTGCTCGATATCAGAGGCTGAAGTCCACGTAATTGGGCTATTTACCGCTACGAACGCTGCAATGACGGTGGAAGATGTTTGAGAAAATACAGTACTATTGTCTATTTAATTATAGTTGAACACGCTGCCGTAAGATGCCAACAGCAGCGACCGCTCACATATCTCTCATAAGTGTTACCGTACGTACTAAATGCAGTGGTGCAATACGGTTAAAACGTTCCAATCGGTTATTGTACAGAAACATTACACTCCAGATTAATTGTGTTCTTTTATCTGTGAAGTTATGTTGATTCTGCTAATCTATTTTGAAAAGATCATTTTTTTTTAAATTCAATAATAAATTCATCCAAAAATATGATTTTCACGCTGTTTTTTCTACTACTAGCCACTTTGAAGGTTCGTACCTTTGTCGATGTTCGCTGCACAACAATGCCGTTCAAGTATGTTACGTGTGTACTAGAGATGGGTAAGAAAACTCCAAACTGTTAAAACTAACTGTTATTCTATTTACGAAAAACAAACTGCTTTGTCAAACGGAAACTAACAGTTTGAATTGGACTGGATCGTTATTAGTTAAACAAGGAACAACTGTTTGGACTTCCCCAACACCTACGTTCTATTCGAACGTTGCCGCAAGCGCTAAAACATTTTTCTTGCTATTTTCCTGTTTAACTGTTGACAACAGTACAAACACCTTTTCTTTAACTTGCTATTTGCTATACTTTTTCCCTCTATTTCTTGTTGCAACGTAGTGAAGTAAGAACTGTTTGGGCGTTGTCAAAGTTGATCTCTATTTTTCAAACGAGTTGTTTGAAAGTTTTAAATGTAAAATTTGTTGTTCAAATATTTTTTAAACTGTAAAAACAGCCATAATTGTGTTTTATATTAGTTTTTCTCCGTGGTTTACTTTGTGTTCAAAAATTTAAAAATATTTAGTGGACAATTTTGAAAGTTTTCTTTTACTTTTTTTATGTTTTTAGAATTAAGTGCATAGTTTTTAATTATTTATTGGATGTGTGGACTTTTTAAAATTCACAATATCTACTCTTGTATATATCTTGAATAATTTTAGGTTATTTTAGGTTAATAACCTATCATTAACCTGTAATAACCTAATGTTAATAACCTATAATTTTGTAACTATATAGAGCCAATTTTATTTAAACATATTTGGCCTATGTTCTTATTACTATATTTTACTTATTAACGTTACTTTTTTCAGTGTTGAAAAATTAAAACCTACTTTCTCCCAAATAAAAATATGACAGTAACATCTCACATAACCTAATTTTAATACATAACCTAATTTGTAAATACATAACCTAATTTTATTTAAACGTATTTTTTATATTTATTATCAATCATCAGTATTTTTTAATCAACTAAAAATATTCTAAATTGTTTGCATTTCAGTAAATATGCAAATGCTATTTAATTTTTAAGTAAAACAAAATAATGCTTCTATTAGAAATTCATTGCATTTTGTAAATATAAAATGGCATACTTATATATTACGTTTTGAGAATGTAATTTAATTGTTACTTCATTTAATTATTTTTTGCTAAATGTTTTACACCCAAAAACAGTTAAGGACATGGTGGTAATGGGAATGAAAAAGTAGTCTTAGAAAACTGATCGTTTGTGCTTATGTTTTAGCTGCTAATACAACTTCGAGTTTCTTTTTTCTAAACCAGTTTTTTCAAACTGTTTTTCCAAACAGTTATTTTTTTCCAACAAACAGTTCGTTGATATTTTTTAAAAATAGCAGAAGTTCCCATCCCTAGTGTGTACTCATTAAAAATAATTATATATCTTATTTAACACAAGCCTTGATAATACTGTCGTAAAATTATATATAGAAGTCTGTTTCAGTAAAATTGCCGGTAATAAAATGAGTTTTTTTTTAAAGAAATCGCCGTAATTTCAGTTTTTGTAAAAAGTTGGTCGAATTCGACAGGAGCATTAACAAGTGTCTATACCATAACATACTCGTTCAGATTTGTTGTGGAGTACAAATACAAAATTATGAAACTTGCAAAGTAGCTGGTAGTAGGAAAACTGCGTGGAACCCGTGTTTTTGGATAAATTTATTATTGAATTTTTAAAAAATGATCTTTTCAAAATAGATTAGCAGAATCAACATAACTTCACAGATGAAAGAACACAATTAATCTGGAGCGTAATGTTTCTGTACAATAACCGATTGGAACGTTTTAACCGTATTGCACCACTGCATTTAGTACGTACGGTAACACTTATGAGAGATATGCGAGCGGTCGCTGCTGTTGGCATCTTACGGCAGCGTGTTCAACTATAATTAAATAGACAATAGTACTGTATTTTCTCAAACATCTTCCACCGTCATTGCAGCGTTCGTAGCGGTAAATAGCCCAATTACGTGGACTTCAGCCTCTGATATCGAGCACGCTTTTTATAATGGTGGCTGAACTTCTTGCCAGTTTACATCCAATGCCTAAACGCAGGCGTTTTCTTTCGTGGGTCAGCCTACAAAACACGTTCTTGTTTTTTAGAATAAAAATAAACTAACCGAAGTAGATATATGCTATTAAAGGAACAAATTAATAACTGATTAAGGAAATGTATTATGATTTTAAAAAAATAACAATACGGTATTTGAGAAAGTTGACGAATTGGAAAAATGCCTTTCGTGGTCCAAAAAAACTTAAGTGGTACACGAAAAATATGTACAGGCTAAACAAAGCTCGTACAGGGAGTTAAAAAAAGAAAACACTTAAAAATTCAGAAGTCTATTCCTCACACACACACACACACACACATGCACACAAAGTAGCAAGTTTGGAAACTTGCAAAGTAGCCAGTAGTAGCAAAACTGCGTGAAAACCGTGTTTTTCGGTTAATTTCTGAAAATATTAAAGTTTGAAAATTTATTAATTGAATTAACATAGATTTATAGACAAAAGAACACGCTTTAATTTGGTGTATCTGATTTCTTTACAATTACTGATTAGTGATTGGCATGGCCTGCTACAAAGGTGGGGCCCGGGCTGGGGTTAAGTGTTTTTGGAAGAATGTTAGAAAAACGCTTCGAAAAATATTTGTTATCTGTAAAAATTTATGTTTAAACAGACGGTAAAACCAACCAATAAATAGACCAACCGTTGTAGGTGTAGAGTGACCATTTTTCCCAACTCATACAAAAAATCGTATTAGGATGCTTCAGATTTTGGGTCCCGGGTTCGATTGGAAAAAGTTGTAACGTCCTGAACTCATTTTCGTTCGTGGGCCAGACCGTAGTCGTGCGAGGACATTTTATTCGATAATTTTGAGACTTACCGTTTAGACGCGATTGCATAACATGCAGTTACAGTAGTTACATACTGTCAGCACCGCGAGATACGAGATATCGCTTATTTTTCCTGCGTTTCGAGAGTGAAGGCTAAGGTGGGGCAACCGAGCGAGGTGGTGGGGAACAGTTACCCGTAGTTGTCAACATTCTTGGAGTCGGTGCTCGGCTATTTCCATTTCCATAGCAGACTACTAATTTTAGTGTTGAAAGTGAACGGCGATTTCGACTCTCTGTTTCGCGTGTGTCTTGTTTTCAGCTGAACTGATGGTGGAATAGTTGTATTACATTTTGTATGTTAAGTTTTGTGTGTTCATGTAGTCGTTTGATTTTACTTAGTTTCGGGCTTATTTTTAGCCGACCCCGATCCGATCCGCGACTGCGATGTCACTACGGTTATCCGGTTCTGTATTAAATGCTTCATTTTGTAGTTCTGTATTAAATGCTTCATTTTGTATTCGCCGTAGGCGACATCGGCGAACCGAAAGGTGCGATCTCACGGGCGCGGAAAGATTCGGGGAAATTTTGTTGTTAAGTGTTAAGGAAATTTAGCTGGGAATTTTTTTTTCCGTCGTAGCCGAAAGATAGCCGTAATTTTGAACGGTATCCGTCAACAACACGTAATTATGAAATATCGCCTGACAGTAGTGCCCGATTGTGACATATAATTAAGGGAGATTACGTCATGTGCAAAGTTGTGCGCACTCGAAAATACACGGAATGACTGCGCGTTATTTGCGGTTAATGTGTGAGTAGATACAGGGTACGGTGAAAGTTCTGGCTGCAGTTCTGTTGGGCGTGTTAACTCGAGCCTTTTTTAAAAATGTTTCTTGAAGTGTTAGTAAGAGCCGTTATGCATAGCATATGTATTTACCTCAGTGGGCTTACGTATTTCCCATTTTGTAGCTTACATTTTAACACTTATCCGTGCGTCCGATTTCAGATTATCGGCTTGATGTAAATAAGAAATAAGTTAGCTACGTAAGTCAGTGTAGAATGTTCGGGTCTTTTAAAAATGTAGGAATGTTATTGAAACTGTTATAGAAAAATACATCGAGGTATTAATATTTTAAGGGCGTTAATTATTAATAGAAAAAATACCTTTGCGTGCTCTACTAGCCACCTCGAGCTGTCAGAATGGTCGCTGCTTCGTTTGGCACAGACAAGTACATTAGGCGCACACTGTTACTTTATTAATATACGAATTGAATTATAATTATTGAAATCAATCAATGACGTAATAATTGTCCTTGTGTACGTAGGCCTAGCATTCGGTGATTGTCGGCGAATGTCCATTGAGAAATGGATAACAGTTGAAGGGTCGTTAGAATTGCGTGTGTATGTACTGCGGCGATCGCAATTTCGGTCCGATTTTAATACAAGCCTGACACAAAAATCAATTTTAGTAAAACAAATAGCGTTCATTAACCAGCCTAATGGCGAGCGTTTTGAATTTTAACATTTTACACTTTTTGAAAATCTGATCTCACCGTCTCGATCAGCTTTAAAATCTGCATAAATCAGTGCTGCATTTTAAATTTTATTGAAAATACGTAGGTTAACCGAGGCTTTGTTTTATTTTCATATTTTCAGTGTACGTAAGTCTAATTAAAAAACCAATGTAGATTTTAACGCATATTATGATGGTGGTCAGGTCTTTTTTAAAAAGTTTAAAAATAAAAACCGATTATTCTATTGTCATTTTTGGGAAATTCGCTTCCATTACACGAGCGAGTCAGTTGCGTGTTGTGATTATTATTTGCGGATGGAACGATAAAATCAGTGTCGGTCACGGGGATCGCCTCTAGGCCAGTATTACAGTTTTACGAGCCAACACAAACGACATTGCACTTCACCGCGCTGTCAGGTTAGAGAGAGAGGGAGAAGTCTCGATTAATCGTCAGTTCCTATTAATTGTCAGGTTAGAGAGAGAGAGAGAGAAGTCTCGATTAATCGTCAGTTCCTATTAATTGTCAGGTTAGAGAGAGAGAGAGAGAGAAGTCTCGATTAATCGTCAGTTCCTATTAATTGTCAGGTTAGAGAGAGAGAGAAGTCTCGATTAATCGTCAGTTTCTATTAATTGTCAGGTTAGAGAGAGAGGGAGAAGTCTCGATTAATCGTCAGTTCCTTTTAATTGTCAGGTTAGAGAGAGAGGGAGAAGTCTCGATTAATCATCAGTTCCTATTAATTGTCAGGTTAGAGAAAGAGGGAGAAGTCTCGATTAATCGTCAGTTCCTATTAATTGTCAGGTTAGAGAGAGAGGGAGAAGTCTCGATTAATCGTCAGTTCCTATTAATTGTCAGGTTAGAGAGAGAGGGAGACGTCTCGATTAATCGTCAGTTCCTATTAATTGTCAGGTTAGAGAGAGAGAGAAGTCTCGATTAATCGTCAGTCCCTATTAATTGTCAGGTTAGAGAGAGAGAGAGAGAGAGAGAGAGAGAGAGAAGTCTCGATTAATCGTCAGTCCCTATTAATTGTCAGGTTAGAGAGAGAGGGAGAAGTCTCGATTAATCGTCAGTTCCTATTAACTGTCAGGTTAGAGAGAGAGAGAAGTCTCTATTAATCGTCAGTCCCTATTAATTGTCAGGTTAGAGAGAGAGAGAGAGAGAGAGAGAGAAGTCTCGATTAATCGTCAGTTCCTATTAACTGTCAGGTTAGAGAGAGAGAGAAGTCTCGATTAATCGTCTGTTCCTATTAATTGTCAGGTTAGAGAGAGAGAGAGAGAAGTCTCGATTAATCGTCAGTTCCTATTAACTGTCAGGTTAGAGAGAGAGAGGGAGAAGTCTCTATTAATCGTCAGTCCCTATTAATTGTCAGGTTAGAGAGAGAGGGAGAAGTCTCGATTAATCGTCAGTTCCTATTAATTGTCAGGTTAGAGAGAGAGAGGGAGACGTCTCGATTAATCGTCAGTTCCTATTAATTGTCAGGTTAGAGAGAGAGAGAGAAGTCTCTATTAATCGTCAGTCCCTATTAATTGTCAGGTTAGAGAGAGAGGGAGAAGTCTCGATTAATCGTCAGTTCCTATTAACTGTCAGGTTAGAGAGAGAGAGAAGTCTCGATTAATCGTCAGTTCCTATTAATTGTCAGGTTAGAGAGAGAGGGAGAAGTCTCGATTAATCATCAGTTCCTATTAATTGTCAGGTTAGAGAAAGAGGGAGAAGTCTCGATTAATCGTCAGTTCCTATTAATTGTCAGGTTAGAGAGAGAGGGAGAAGTCTCGATTAATCGTCAGTTCCTATTAATTGTCAGGTTAGAGAGAGGGAGACGTCTCGATTAATCGTCAGTTCCTATTAATTGTCAGGTTAGAGAGAGAGAGAAGTCTCGATTAATCGTCAGTCCCTATTAATTGTCAGGTTAGAGAGAGAGAGAGAGAGAGAGAGAGAAGTCTCGATTAATCGTCAGTCCCTATTAATTGTCAGGTTAGAGAGAGAGGGAGAAGTCTCGATTAATCGTCAGTTCCTATTAACTGTCAGGTTAGAGAGAGAGAGAAGTCTCTATTAATCGTCAGTCCCTATTAATTGTCAGGTTAGAGAGAGAGAGAGAGAGAAGTCTCGATTAATCGTCAGTTCCTATTAACTGTCAGGTTAGAGAGAGAGAGAAGTCTCGATTAATCGTCTGTTCCTATTAATTGTCAGGTTAGAGAGAGAGAGAGAGAAGTCTCGATTAATCGTCAGTTCCTATTAACTGTCAGGTTAGAGAGAGAGAGGGAGAAGTCTCTATTAATCGTCAGTCCCTATTAATTGTCAGGTTAGAGAGAGAGGGAGAAGTCTCGATTAATCGTCAGTTCCTATTAACTGTCAGGTTAGAGAGAGAGAGAAGTCTCGATTAATCGTCAGTTCCTATTAACTGTCAGGTTAGAGAGAGAGAGGGAGAAGTCTCTATTAATCGTCAGTTCCTATTAATTGTCAGGTTAGAGAGAGAGAGGGAGAAGTCTCGATTAATCGTCAGTTCCTATTATTTGTCAGGTTAGAGAGAGAGGGAGAAGTCTCGATTAATCGTCAGTTCCTATTAATTGTCAGGTTAGAGAGAGAGGGAGAAGTCTCGATTAATCGTCAGTCCCTATTAATTGTCAGGTTAGAGAGAGAGAGAGGGAGAAGTCTCGATTAATCGTCAGTTCCTATTAATTGTCAGGTTAGAGAGAGAGAGAGAAGTCTCGATTAATCGTCAGTTCCTATTAACTGTCAGGTTAGAGAGAGAGAGAGAAGTCTCGATTAATCGTCAGTCCCTATTAATTGTCAGGTTAGAGAGAGAGGGAGAAGTCTCGATTAATCGTCAGTTCCTATTAATTGTCAGGTTAGAGAGAGAGGGAGAAGTCTCGATTAATCGTCAGTTCCTATTAATTGTCAGGTTAGAGAGAGAGGGAGAAGTCTCGATTAATCGTCAGTTCCTATTAATTGTCAGGTTAGAGAGAGAGAGAGAGAGAGAGAGAGAGAGAGAGAGAGAGAGAGAAGTCTCGATTAATCGTCAGTTCCTATTAATTGTCAGGTTAGAGAGAGAGGGAGAAGTCTCGATTAATCGTCAGTTCCTATTAATTGTCAGGTTAATTCTGTTGACATTTTTAAACAGTCTTTCATTTTAAATAATTTTTAATAAATAATAAAAAGTATTCTAGACTAAACAACATTCTAACTGGACACGACTTATTTATAGCATAGGCGATAGCTGACTAATTGTTGCCCCAAGCAAACATTGATAATCGAAAAGTAAACGATCCTCATCTTCTAGTGGAATGTGATAGGAACATTTCAAATAGTGTCAACAAATTTTGAAATTTGTGTTTCTATTGAAAGATGAACTCACAGTATTTGCGATAATACCATTCAGCGTATAAGTGGATCACGTAACAGTCACGTGAGCACTGTGTCGTGCGCAGTGCTTTCGCATGTTACGTGAATACTTGTCAATAGATTAAGTACTTTTTATTTACTTCATTAAAGAACTGTGTAATTTGTATAATATATAATTAGAGTTAAGTAGAAAATATGTTTTACCACATTTTCCAAAATAATAATAATAAAACATTCTATAAACAGAGTATAGTATGTTACTGTTATCACGGGTGGTGTATTTCTGTCATCCGTCACCAAAACGATCCCGATATTGACGGTTAATCGAGACTACTGTATATACTGTATAAAGTAAACGAAACAGTGGCATAAGGTAAACGATGTCCCACTCTCTCTCTCGTTGTTTGTGTTGGCTTGTTTTTTTTTAATGATTTAAGGGCGCAAGTCGGAGTTACACTTTATTTTCTAATAGTTTATTAAATTTAGGTGGACTCTAGTTTTAACTTCACTAGGAGTCTGTATTATAGAAATATAGACAATCCGACGATAGTGGAATCGACAGCTGCAAAAATGAAAACAGAGCCGACGAACTCCGTCAGCTCAGGTCAGACGACGAAATTTATTCTCAGCGAGCAGCAAAATAACCGGCAGACGGCTGCGAAAAAATCCGAGGACAAAGGAGAAACAACGAAGAAGAGTAAAAAAACAGAAGATCAGGTGAAAAAAACGAAAAGGACCAACACGTCGGAAACAGAGAACGAACAAAATAGAACGAACGACAAATCTAAGAATAAAAGTAATTCAAGAGTCGTAAATAAAGGTTAGAATTTATGTACAATATTTCTGTATTTAGTAATAATAATTTCTTACGTAGGACAAACTAACCTGTATTACTGACATATATTATTCGGTATTTTATGTATATTTTTTAGAATTTTTACTTTCATGCAATACTGGAAGAATAATTTATATTGTTGACGCGTTTCGGCATACTTCCATTTTCAAAACTTTTCATTGTACTCGTAGTAGGAAGTCCTGTATGTCCTTAAAATGGAAGTATTCGAAAACGCGTCGACAAATATAATATGTTTGGGGGTAGGAAGTGCGGAGATAATTGTATAGAGGGTACTGTACAGAATTACAGTATTCCTAGCGGGGGAAAAGAGATTTCATTAAGAATATTTGAAGAAGTCTAATGTCTTAAGCGTTTTGTGAGTGGATTCAGAAACGATGCTATTAACAACCCCCCCCCCACTTTATAAAGTCGTTTTACTTTACGAAATACACTGTATAGAGAAAGCATTCCATCTTTAAATTTTGTTTATTTTCTCTAAGCTACCTCCAAAAAGTGTCCTTGCCGCCGTGTCTACAGACGCCGATTGAGCAACCGGTTTTAATGAAATATAAATTTAATACGAATAAGTTATAAGTATTTACGCTGTAGGCTTACTTTCTTTGGTACTAACGCACGCTCTGTGTTGTGAATTTGTCTCCGATTTTAAAATTGCTTTTCAGTTTTTGTTAGGACACTGAAGGCCGGCGACACTTTCTTGGAAAATACATTTTTGGACCAAGACTGTGTCGGCATCAATGGTGAACAGTTGTCCGGTTCCAAACGGGACAACCCTTTTTTGGCCCGGTGTCCGAGAATGCAGTATATTTGCAGCAATCCGTCGTGTTATGTGTTCTTTAAAAAAAAATTACAGAAATTAGAAGCACTCCGAATGTGTGTGTCAAGTAAAAAAAATTTGGCTCGTTTCCGAAGATCGAAGAAGAGCTTTTTCCTGCTGGTTTTTACGAGAAAGGCATAAACGACTTTATGGGGACGTAATGCATGAAAAAGCAAAGGTACAGGTGACTTTAAAGCGAGTGTCGGAGGGCTCAAGAAACGGTGTGCGATGTTGTTGCTCCGTTTATACAGAAGTTTAAAAGTTTAGGTCCGAATCAGGTTTACAGTGCGGACGAAAGCGGTTTATTTTGGCTGATGCTTCCATAAAAAAATGTCATTTATAGGCTATGTACTGTAATGTACATAGAGAGGTTTTTATGTTTTTTCAGTTGGTTTTGATGTTTTTTCAGTAATAATTTAATTTCAAGGTCATTAAAATAAAAACTGTTATATTTTGACGGCAGCAGGATCTATTTATGTTATTTGAAAGTTTAAAATGCTAACTTACGCATATTTTTAAGCCGATTATTATAATGAAATAAGAATTTCAAAACAAGTAAGTTAGAAAAATTATTTTTAGACATTCGCTTCCATCACGTTAGCGAGTGACCTGCGTGACGCGATGTTTTTGTCATCATAAGGCTCGTGACGTTCTGCGTTTTAAATGACCTGCGTGACGCGATGTTTTGTCATCATAAGGCTCGTGACGTTCTGCGTTTTAAATGACCTGCGTGACGCGATGTTTTTGTCATCATAAGGCTCGTGACGTTCTGCGTTTTAAATGACCTGCGTGACGCGATGTTTTTGTCATCATAAGGCTCGTGACGTTCTGCGTTTTAAATGACCTGCGTGACGCGATGTTTTTGTCATCATAAGGCTCGTGACGTTCTGCGTTTTAAATGACCTGCGTGACGCGATGTTTTTGTCATCATAAGGCTCGTGACGTTCTGCGTTTTAAATGACCTGCGTGACGCGATGTTTTGTCATCATAAGGCTCGTGACGTTCTGCGTTTTAAATGACCTGCGTGACGCGATGTTTTTGTCATCATAAGGCTCGTGACGTTCTGCGTTTTAAATGACCTGCGTGACGCGATGTTTTTGTCATCATAAGGCTCGTGACGTTCTGCGTTTTAAATGACCTGCGTGACGCGATGTTTTTGTCATCATAAGGCTCGTGACGTTCTGCGTTTTAAATGACCTGCGTGACGCGATGTTTTTGTCATCATAAGGCTCGTGACGTTCTGCGTTTTAAATGACCTGCGTGACGCGATGTTTTTGTCATCATAAGGCTCGTGACGTTCTGCGTTTTAAATGACCTGCGTGACGCGATGTTTTTGTCATCATAAGGCTCGTGACGTTCTGCGTTTTAAATGACCTGCGTGACGCGATGTTTTTGTCATCATAAGGCTCGTGACGTTCTGCGTTTTAAATGACCTGCGTGACGCGATGTTTTTGTCATCATAAGGCTCGTGACGTTCTGCGTTTTAAATGACCTGCGTGACGCGATGTTTTTGTCATCATAAGGCTCGTGACGTTCTGCGTTTTAAATGACCTGCGTGACGCGATGTTTTTGTCATCATAAGGCTCGTGACGTTCTGCGTTTTAAATGACCTGCGTGACGCGATGTTTTTGTCATCATAAGGCTCGTGACGTTCTGCGTTTTAAATGACCTGCGTGACGCGATGTTTTGTCATCATAAGGCTCGTGACGTTCTGCGTTTTAAATGACCTGCGTGACGCGATGTTTTTGTCATCATAAGGCTCGTGACGTTCTGCGTTTTAAATGACCTGCGTGACGCGATGTTTTTGTCATCATAAGGCTCGTGACGTTCTGCGTTTTAAATGACCTGCGTGACGCGATGTTTTTGTCATCATAAGGCTCGTGACGTTCTGCGTTTTAAATGACCTGCGTGACGCGATGTTTTTGTCATCATAAGGCTCGTGACGTTCTGCGTTTTAAATGACCTGCGTGACGCGATGTTTTGTCATCATAAGGCTCGTGACGTTCTGCGTTTTAAATGACCTGCGTGACGCGATGTTTTTGTCATCATAAGGCTCGTGACGTTCTGCGTTTTAAATGACCTGCGTGACGCGATGTTTTTGTCATCATAAGGCTCGTGACGTTCTGCGTTTTAAATGACCTGCGTGACGCGATGTTTTTGTCATCATAAGGCTCGTGACGTTCTGCGTTTTAAATGACCTGCGTGACGCGATGTTTTTGTCATCATAAGGCTCGTGACGTTCTGCGTTTTAAATGACCTGCGTGACGCGATGTTTTTGTCATCATAAGGCTCGTGACGTTCTGCGTTTTAAATGACCTGCGTGACGCGATGTTTTTGTCATCATAAGGCTCGTGACGTTCTGCGTTTTAAATGACCTGCGTGACGCGATGTTTTTGTCATCATAAGGCTCGTGACGTTCTGCGTTTTAAATGACCTGCGTGACGCGATGTTTTTGTCATCATAAGGCTCGTGACGTTCTGCGTTTTAAATGACCTGCGTGACGCGATGTTTTTGTCATCATAAGGCTCGTGACGTTCTGCGTTTTAAATGACCTGCGTGACGCGATGTTTTTGTCATCATAAGGCTCGTGACGTTCTGCGTTTTAAATGACCTGCGTGACGCGATGTTTTTGTCATCATAAGGCTCGTGACGTTCTGCGTTTTAAATTATAATTTAAGGTTGCTTGTTAATTTCAAGTTATGCAATTCATTTTTAGGATAGGAAATCTGTAGGTTTTTAGATTGTTTTTGAAATGTGTGTGACCCTCTATAGAAGTGGGCCTCTCGATGCAGGTAGCGTACTTTGTTTGGCAAATTTCCCGATAACCTCAATAACTTTTTGCGATGTCTTTAGTATTCAGTGTCTGTAACGCTCCTCCAGCGCCTATACGGTAGGCCTAAGTTGACAAATTATAACAGTTATATCAGCAAAAATTCTGTTCGGAAGCATTCCCGATAGGTGGATGGTCTCAAAATCGGTTTTCCAAAATTTTGTCATTAATGGATACAGTACAAGACTCGAGTCGGTGTAGGTCTGCTCAATTTGATGTAAAAGAAAATTATGTTTCAGGAGTGAAATGGAAAGAGAATAAAGCCTGACCGCAACTGTTTTTGTCGTTTTACAGAAGTGTCTTCGTGTGAAATGTTCACTTTATCTGCGAATTTCCCTTTCAAAAGTGAATTATTAGAGGATCCTTCTGCCCGGAATTATGAAATGACAACTGATCTTGACCTCTGAAATACTTTAAAGGATTATTAAAATCAGCTGTACTTTCGTAATCGGTATTAAAGAATGCAGAGGTTGATCCTGACCTCTGGCACACTTTGAGGAATTCTTAAAATCAACTGTACTTTCGTAATCGGTATTAATGAATCCAGAGGTTGATCCTGACCTCTGGTACACTTTGAGGAATTCTTAAAATCAACTGTACTTTCGTAATCGGTATTAAAGAATGCAGAGGTTGATCCTGACCTCTGGCACACTTTGAGGAATTCTTAAAATCAACTGTACTTTCGTAATCGGTATTAATAAATGCAGAGGTTGATCCTGACCTCTGGCACACTTTGAGGAATTCTTAAAATCAACTGTACTTTCGTAATCGGTATTAAAGAATGCAGAAGTTGATCCTGACCTCTGGCATACTTTGAGGAATTTTTAAAATCAACTGTACTTTCGTAATCGGTATTAAAGAATGCAGAGGTTGATCCTGACCTCTGGCATACTTTGAGGAATTCTTAAAATCAACTGTACTTTCGCAATCGGTATTAAAGAATGCAGAAGTTGATCCTGACCTCTGGCATACTTTGAGGAATTTTTAAAATCAACTGTACTTTCGTAATCGGTATTAAAGAATGCAGAGGTTGATCCTGACCTCTGGCATACTTTGTGGAATTCTTAAAATCAACTGTACTTTCGCAATCGGTATTAAAGAATGCAGAAGTTGATCCTGACCTCTGGCATACTTTGAGGAATTTTTAAAATCAACTGTACTTTCGTAATCGGTATTAAAGAATGCAGAAGTTGATCCTGACCTCTGGCATACTTTGAGGAATTTTTAAAATCAACTGTACTTTCGTAATCGGTATTAAAGAATGCAGAGGTTGATCCTGACCTCTGGAACACTGAGAAATTCTTAAAATCTGCTGTACTTTCTTAATCGGTATTAATTAATCCAGAGGTTGAAATTTCTGGAACACTTTGTGGAATTTTTAAAGTCATCTGTACCAATGAATACTAAATACTGAGCCTAACTGTATGAAAAGAGTATTCTGTATTCAATGGCTGAACTATCGTATTCGGTATTAATGTTTGCTGAGACTGATCCTTACCCGTAACATTTTATGGATTGTTAAAATTATCTATACTACAATAATCGCCATTGAAGTCTGCATAAATTTGTGTGTGAAATGCTTAATTTAGAACTGTTATACTGTTATTTGAAAACTACCATGCCCTTTATAATACTGCGATTCGAATTGTAAACGAATATTTTGATGATGGTAAGGCTTAAGTAGGTTTACAAGACATCCCGAGGACCCGGGTTCGATTCCCGGCCAGGGCTTGGCATTTTCATACGCTATAAATCATCCCATCGTCTGCATTAGCCCAAGTGTGCACAATAGTCGGACGTTAAACACAAAAAAAAGTACAAGACATCACCTACTTGTAATGTTAAAAATTACCCCACCTTAAATAACAGTTGCATTTTAAAACATGTATGACTCTTGTATAGTATCTATAAATAATCGAAAATAAATTTAGGCTACTGTGTTTCGGCTTGATACTTGTAAAAACTTTATTGTTTATAAAATTTTGTTTTTACGAGTTAGAAATCGAATCGTTTTTAGCTGAGGGCCTTCGAACGAAACAGAGAAAGTGATTTCTATATTATTATGTAGATACGGCCGGTGATGCAATAGGCTTGTTGATGTGGCTTACACTCTGCTGGATGATGTCATGTCTGTATTCGCAGCGTAGCCTACACGGCCCCCCGCCCCTCTCTGATCCAGTGAACCGCCTCGGCCTCATTATCCCCCCCAATATCCGTTCATAAAATGCTCCGACTAAGATTGCTTCCAATTAGCTTGATTATCCGTATCCGTATATGTGTATGTATGTAATGTATGTATGTAGTACGTACTTGTGTGTGTGTGTGTGTTTTGCGATGCCAAAAAAAGTGAAAAAAATCTTTTATATACGACCTGGAGTGACGGTGAGTACCGTCACTCTCCGAGTGTGGGACTCAAAGAGTTATTGCTAAACACTAAAAAAACCACAAAAGTGCATTCCTATTCTGTAAACCCCCTTCACGGAGTCACCGCTAGACGTTACTTCGTGGAAAGGTGGACTGGCTGCCCGCCTACTCGTCTACAGCGTTGGCTGTCTTTTCTCGATCTTCTCAGCCTCTTCATGACCACTGCGGCTAATCCTGCAGTGGTCCTCAAGTTGGCTTCTGAAGTCATTACGGTCGCAACCAGATTTTCCGGCGTAATGCTGCCTCGCAGATGTTTACAATTTAATCCTGTCCTCGTCGAATCTCTAACACCTGAAAACACATGCTCCGCATCTTCCTCCACTGCTGGAAGACAGATTGGACAAGCCGAGTCTGTTTCCAGCCTGAAACGGAACAGACGAGCTCGGTTGCGAACCTGTGTGAGATAGACGTCCACCTCCTCATGTTCCCTGTTGCACCAATACTGGATGTTATCTTTGAGTTGGTGTGTCCACCGACCATTGCTGATTCATCCGACCGTCGCTGCCGGGTACCCAGGGTCCAATTTCGCTCCTCTTTAATTGCCACTGTATGACTATACCGCTGCTCGCTCTTTCATCGGCTATTAGCTCCATTGGGGATTTTCCAACCACTACGCATGCAGCGTCGTAGCAAATTGGTTGTTAACCACTTAATGACACGCAGCAACACACAGCGGTGCACTGCACTGACCTTGCGCGCCGCCGTCACAGCCTGGCTCCAAATCGGAGCTCCGTAAAGGAGCACAGAGCTGACTATTCCGGCCAGGAGTAGGCGGCGTGCCTGTCTTGGGCCGCCTTGATTCGGCATGAGTTTGCAAAGGGTTCCTGCTACGTTTGCTGCCTTTTCACTAGCTGCCTGGAGGTATTCTTTGAAGCAAAGTCTTGCGTCAACCCACACACCAAGGTATGGGGGGCTGGGACGGAACATATGGGCATATTTCCAACTGTAAGCGTTGCTGTTTTCCTCATTTTCCTGCTGGTCACGAACACGACCTCCGTCTTATGATTGACGAGCTGCAGACCCATGGATGTCAGCCATCTTCAGTAGCTTCCCTCGCTTTAGTAACGACACCGTGAATACCATCAATGGTGGATCTGTCCCTCCGAAATCCGTATTGGTCTTCCGAAAGCCCGTCTGTGCCTTCAGAGAATGGTTCAAGTCGTCCATAGATACTCCCCAGTGTCTTCTTTTTATAAAGTAGGCATATTGGTCGATAGGACGATGGTGCTTTAGGAAGCTTTTTCGCCTTGGATATCAGAACCAGCCTCTGCTCCTTCCAACTGGTTGGAAAAATTCCTTCTTGCAAGCAGCCATCCAGTACTTTCATGAAAGCATCGGTAATGGTTTCAAGAGCGACTTTAAGATCTGCATTTGGGTATGCCATCCGGGCCGGGAGTCTCCGATCCTCTTGTGTATATGTGGGGGACCTAAGAGTTTTAAATGGTTTTAGGTTTTTCCACTTTTTGTAGATATTGTTCTCGAACCGACGGGGATAATAAATAACGGGGGGGGGGGAGATCGTTGCTCGCATTAGAAACAAAGTTAGATAATTCAGTTGAAGGGGAAAACTGCGACCGAAAATGTCATCGTCAGAATTAAGTACGACGACTATCAGCGGTGGTCTGAAACATCATACAGTAATAGCTATTCTATGAAAGTAATAAATTATTTTGACTTTCTAAGGCTTTTTAAAGGTTTACATAGCCGCCTCGGTGGCCTAGTGGATAGCGTACTAGGCTTTCACCCCGAGGACCCGGGTTCGATTCCCGGCGAGGGCTTGGCATTTTCATAAGCTATAAATCATCCCATCGTCTGCATTAGCCCAAGTGTGCACAATAGTCGGACGTTAAAAAAAAAAAAAAAAAAAAAAATTGAAGGTTTACAGCATTCCGATCAACGTTACAATGTAGTTCGAAATTATGCGCCAATCCTATTTCTAAAACCGTAGTTATTTTCAAAATGGCGACCTTGTCAAAATCGATTATTTTTACTGATAAAACCCAGCTTTGATTTTCAGAAACGATTGCCGAAGGTTACGTAACCTATTTACGGGAGACAACTCGTCAGGTTTAAAACAAAGCAACTAATGAATTTAGAAATAAAAGTTACTTAAAGGTTTTCATAATCATGTCTAATTTTATTAATTTATGTTTTTCATCTTGTCTTTCGTATGGACTGGCGAGTATTGGAATTCAGCGCTTTGGAGAAGTACTCGGCCGCCGTCATCGATCAGTGCGCCTTTTTACTTTATAACCTATCGTGTCCTCCGTAAACAATAAAAGTCGTCACCCCGGAGCCTAAGGGAGGGTTGAGGGCGGAGATCGAACCGTTTACCGGAAAGGAGGGCATTTCCTGCGCCTCATCGTTTACCGGCACCGCTTCCAGGTGTGGGGGGGAATTGTCGAGCGCTATGAGCTGTGCACAATTTGTTGAAACTTAAATGTTCTTAATTGTCTGTTAAGAAACTTTCGTTCGCTACGCTGTAAAACCGGTTCGGTTGTGTCCGTCGCCTTTCCGTGGTCTGTAAACTTGTATTAAAGTTCGGTGAAACGTCACCGGTTTCGTTGTGGGCTTGTCGTAAACAGTTTTGAAAGTAAATTAAAGCGGTAAGTAAACGAGTGTTGTTTTTGTGGCAGACTTCACGTTTTGGGGCACAGTTTTACAGCGACTCCGGGGAAACCGCATCCCTAGGGTAGGACACGTGGCTCGAAAAGAGCGGAAAAGGGGAACGAAATATCACGTATTTGAGTTACGTTACAATTTCTACTAGTAAGCGATCGAGTAAGTAAACAATTCTGGTTTTGTAAACCACGTCTGGAATTCGCTTCCGGCAGTTAGCTTGGATAGACCGAACATTATAGGACGACTGTTCCATTTGTATGTTCGGATTAGTGAACGTTTTCCCGAACCTTCCAAGCTTTTAAATATGTTCCTTTCAAGTAATTGAGTTACGGTACAATTTCTACTAGTAAGCGATCGAGTTAGTAAACAATTCTGGTTTTGTAAACCACGTCTGGAATTCGCTTCCGGCAGTTGGCTTGAATAGACCGAACATTATAGGACGACGGTTCCATTTGTATGTTCGGATTAGTGAACGGTTTCCTGAACCTTCCAAACTTTTAAATATGTTCCTTAGTTCAGTTTTAATATACCCCAAAAGTTTCGTCTCAAGACTTTGTAAATATTGAACAGTATGAAAACCCGACTATATTTATCGCTAAAATTGCTTTATTGCTGCCACTACCGTTTCTTTTTAACTTGCACTTGTTGACGCGCTTCGGAATATAGTTCAGTAGACTCGCGATTATCCGAGGTGACTGGGACCGAGACTATCTCGGATAAAGGACAACTCGCACAGTACAGAGTCTGTAAATGACGAAAAAACGAGAAATGTAAGTTTAATGTTAAAAAAATTCAATCAAAATCTTTGCCGTATTTTACCATAAAACAAAATTACTTTCTGAAAAAATCCTTGATGGTTTTTTGGGCTAACTTCTTGCCTTTTTTGGACGCTGCGAAATTAAAGTCTTTACCGTATTTTACCTTAAAACAAAATTACTTTCTGAAAAAGTCTTTGATGGTGTTTTCTGGGCTAAATGTTTGCCTCTCTTGGTGGACGCTGCGAAATTAAAATCTTTGCCGTATTTTACCTTAAAACAAAATTACTTTCTGAAAAAGTCTTTGATGGTTTTCTGTGCTAACGTCTTGCCTCTCTTGGACGCTGCGAAATCAAAATCTTTACCGTATTTTACCTTAAAACAAAATTACTTTCTGAAAAAGTCTTTGATGGTTTCCTGTGCTAACGTCTTGCCTCTCTTGGACGCTGCGAAATCAAAATCTTTACCGCATTTTACCTTAAAACAAAATTACTTTCTGAAGAAGTCTTTGATGGTTTCATGTGCTAAAGTCTTGCCTCTCTTGGACGCTGCGAAATTAAAATCTTTGCCGTATTTTACCTTAAAACAAAATTACTTTCTGAAAAAGTCTTTGATGGTTTCCTGTGCTAACGTCTTGCCTCTCTTGGACGCTGCGAAATCAAAATCTTTACCGCATTTTACCTTAAAACAAAATTACTTTCTGAAGAAGTCTTTGATGGTTTCATGTGCTAAAGTCTTGCCTCTCTTGGACGCTGCGAAATTAAAATCTTTGCCGTATTTTACCTTAAAACAAAATTACTTTGTGAAAAAGTCTTTGATGGTTTTCTGTGCTAACGTCTTGCCTCTCTTGGACGCTGCGAAATCAAAATCTTTACCGCATTTTACCTTAAAACAAAATTACTTTCTGAAGAAGTCTTTGATGGTTTCATATGCTAAAGTCTTGCCTCTCTTGGACGCTGCGAAATTAAAATCTTTGCCGTATTTTACCTTAAAACAAAATTACTTTCTAAAAAAGTCTTTGATGGTTTCCTGTGCTAACGTCTTGCCTCTCTTGGACGCTGAGAAATTAAAGTCTTTACCGTATTTTACCTTAAAACAAAATTACTTTCTGAAAAAGTCTTTGATGGTTTTGTGGGCTAACGTCTTGCCTCTCTTGGACGCTGCGAAATCAAAATCTTTACCGCATTTTACCTTAAAACAAAATTACTTTCTGAAGAAGTCTTTGATGGTTTCATGTGCTAAAGTCTTGCCTCTCTTGGACACTGAGAAATTAAAGTCTTTACCGTATTTTACCTTAAAACAAAATTACTTTCTGAAAAAGTCTTTGATGGTTTTGTGGGCTAACGTCTTGCCTCTCTTGGACGCTGCGAAATTAAAGTCTTTACCGTATTTTACCTTAAAACAAAATTACTTTCTGAAAAAGTCTTTGATGGTGTTGTGGGCTAACGTCTTGCCTCTCTTGGACGCTGCGAAATTAAAGTCTTTACCATATTTTACCTTAAAACAAAATTACTTTCTGAAAAAGTCTGATGGTTTTGTGGGCTAACGTCTTGCCTCTCTTGGACGCTGCGAAATTAAAGTCTTTACCATATTTTACCTTAAAACAAAATTACTTTCTGAAAAAGTCTTTGATGGTTTTCTGTGCTAACGTCTTGCCTCTCTTGGACGCTGCGAAATCAAAATCTTTACCGTATTTTACCTTAAAACAAAATTACTTTCTGAAAAAGTCTTTGATGGTTTCCTGTGCTAACGTCTTGCCTCTCTTGGACGCTGCGAAATTAAAGTCTTTACCATATTTTACCTTAAAACAAAATTACTTTCTGAAAAAGTCTGATGGTTTTGTGGGCTAACGTCTTGCCTCTCTTGGACGCTGCGAAATTAAAGTCTTTACCATATTTTACCTTAAAACAAAATTACTTTCTGAAAAAGTCTTTGATGGTTTCCTGGGCTAACGTCTTGCCTCTCTTGGACGCTGCGAAATTACGCCAACGCTGTAGAAGCAGAAAATAGTGCGGTGAGGATGCCTCTTGCTGTTCAATGTAGGAAGAGCTGATTCACTTGCTTTTAAGCCATCAGAATAATTATATTTTCTGAATTATCTCGTCAGCATCGTCCTCTTCGCCATGAGGGTTGTTCACCATATCGGCAACTGCGTCGTCAGTAAGCTCTACTTGCATGTCTTAATTACACCAGTCCCGAATGTCTGCATTGTTATTTGAAAGTTGAACATGCAGTTCATTAGCTAGTTCGACTAGTTCACTGACGGAATTGTCTTTGTACTGTTCTGGCACATTTTTTATAGTTTTTTCTATGTAAAACAATTTCCTCCACGAATTTTGTACAGTCGAACAGTTTACCATAAATTGCAAAATGTGCCTAACAAGGAAAAGAAACCTCCGTTGCATTCCTAGAATCGGTATTGGCCGAAAGGTAGGAAAGTGCCATTACAATATTTGACAAAATTCTTACATTACGGTTGGTGGAAAATTACATCCCATTTCTTCACTTCTAATCACATTTCAATCAGCCAAATAGAATCACATTCTAAAAATACACTAGTTTTGTATCCGTTCGTAATTGTGATGTAGGCCTAATTAACTGTATTGTTTTCGTGACACTGCCTCATTAATTGAGTTTCGGTTGACCGGGACTCGGGTAATCGTGCCTGCTGTATTTATTGGCATACAGTTGTACAGTTCTAATAACTTGTTATAATCCTTATTATATACAGGATGATTAAAAAATTGCACAATTTCTCGGTAGCCGATCATATGGTTAAAATACATGTAAATATTGGACAGGCTTCGTTTCGCGTCTGTCGGCGATTTTGTTTTTCGAGAAAATAATGATGGCTATAAACTTCAGATTTGGATTCCAAATCCGGTGCTACCCTTTACCGGTAACAAAAACATAGACGCCTGTTGCATAAATAGTAAATTGTTTCTTGCCTGCTTTTTTTAGTAATTTTCTCTTTGTTTATGAAAGTGATACTTCGATAAATTGCGTCTTAATATTTACCGATATCGCCATACGATATACAAGTGCTGATATCGATACCAACTAGTACCGGGGCATCCCTAGCAATGTCGAGAAGTAGTTGTGGCTAGAGGTGGGCGTTTCTGCTATTTTTACAAAACGTCAACAAACTGTTTGTTGAGGAAAAAAGCTGCTTTTTAAAACAGTTGGGAAAAAACAGGTTTAGAAAACTGAAACTCAAGTTGTATTAGCAGCTAAAACATAAAGCACATACGTTCAGTTTTCTAAGACTACTTTTTCATTCCCATTACCACCATGTCCTTAAATTGTTTTTGGGTATAAAGCATTTAGAAAGGATAATAAAAATCCTTATAAGTGTAGTAATAATTAAATTACATTCTCAAAACGTAATAATTATATACGCCATTTTATATTTACAAAATGCAATGAATTTCTAATAGAAGCATTCTTTTTTTTTACTTAACAATTAAATAGTCCTTTGCATATTTACCAAAATGCAAACAATTTAGAATATTTTTAGTTGATTAAAAAATATTGATGATTGATAATAAATATAAAAAATATGTTTTAAGTAAAATTAGGCTCTGTATCTACAAAATGTGAGAGGTTGTTACTACAACTCGCAACAAAATAGATAGGGGAAAGGGGGGTAATGACACGCACTTTAACATTTTCGTTTAGTATTCGTTCTAAAATTCAATTTTGGGATTTATTTTCATTTTAACGTATAAAACATACATTTTTCTTTACATTGGAACTAGAAAATTACTATATCCAGTATTCATTTTCACCAAATTATTCAATTAAAAAAAAACTGCGCTGCGTGTCATTACCCTTAGGTTTCGGGTAATGGCACGCATGAACATGCCGTAATTAAACAACGACACCAATGATGTATAAATTGGTTTTAAGTATACCTATTTTTAAACAAATTACATTTTTAGTTATTCTTTACAGTTTTTTTATCATTATCATTAATGCAATGTCACACTTATAATCTACTGCGGAGTCTAAACCACTACATTCTGAGTGGACCCACCCATCACATAAAACACATCTGAACCACAGTTCATTTTTTTCCAAATTCTTGGCACAAGATGCATGTATTGTCTGATTTATTTTTTACCGGTAAAATTTTAGCTAAATCATCCACTGTGGTTAATTCGTCATCGGTTTCACATGTTTCCATAAATTTATCGCCTGATTCACTGCTTGTTTCATTGAAAAAGACACTTTTTCTAGCAACCTTTTTCTTCCTTCATAGGAACATAACTCATGTGCTATCTATTTTTTTTCATTCGAGCTTTTCCCCTTCTTCTCTAGTTTAGACCTAAGCCTTTTCTGTTTTCTCTTATCTCTTTCTTCAAGAGCTTCTTTTCGGAGTGTTGCACTCAAGATCTGATATTGGTTTTTCCTTTTCTTTGACTTTCAGGGCCGTTATTTTGTTAATAGGAATTGGGGATATTGCAGTGATGGGAACGTTTTCTATTTCTTACTGTTGTACATGGCTTGCTTGTAATGATTCTGCTTGTGTTTCTTCTGGAGTCACTAATCAATTCCATTAGTTATAGCTTTGGATTCTACTAAGTAGCTTCCGGCTGGCGAACACTCAACTGTGGATTCCTCTTCAAAAATCCATCAGCCCAATCTCTACCTGCCATTTTTGTATTAAAAGTATTCTGCATTAAAAGTATTCTTAAGTTTGTTTTTTTTTTAGCATATTCATATGCAATTCGTCGAAGTTGAAGTGGAGTAATGCCGTAAAACAAATTCGATAGCAGAATAAGATGATGAGCTATTTTTTCTCTTGTTCTACAGAAAATACAGCTTTTCGCGCCATTCTAGGACCACCGGTTATAAGACCACATTTTATTCTCGTGTGAAGCGTTGCTTCGTGAATAACAAAACGTCTAGCTGTTTCTCTTATTTTAGCTCCGTCTTTGATTGCTTTTATGGCCATCTGAAGTTGCTCATCAGTCCATGCTGCTTTAGAGGTTACTATGGTTTGTTTCATCAAATGGTACGGAAACATAATGTACTGTGCCAGTTAGCTGCTGCCGTAAAGAACAGTCTTAACTAAGCCTATGTTAAACAATGTTTTTATTATAATGTATATCTCAATAGTAGTTTGACTTCTCATTACAGGTTTTAATTTACTGTAGTGCCAACAATGTGTTTCACAACACACATAAAAGTGAAATTTAAAATTTATTAAATAAAATGGTGTAATCTATGTCTGTAACAATAGAAGTTGAATTTAATTTTAAAAGAGGGCATTAACATTTTTTGAAATAAAATTATTTTTAATAAAAAGCATTACGCACAAAATCCATAGGGAAGTTAGGTTTTTCAAAAAAACAAACTCAAAATGAAGGTACTTGACATTAAGATTTAGTAAGAGTTGGAAATGAAACAAAGTACCTCAGTAGAAATATGTAAAATCGAAAAGATAGTACTTTCGGGTATTAGCACGCACGGTGAGGAAATGACACGCAGTTGGGGGTAATGCCACGCGGACGCGTGCCATTACCCCGCATGTCGCCATTGTGGAAAAAATCATCATACTCGTCACACAAGCATCAAACAAACATTGTTTAATATAAGTACTATTTAAAAACTATTATACTTTCGAGATATGTATAAAGAAAAGGCTAAATCTAAACTGATTCAATAAATATCTTGAAGCAAACTTTCCAGATCAATTCAACCAAAATTGAAGGTTTTCGAAAAAATTCTTTATAACAACACACTCGTTCCTATTGGCAGTTTCTCATACACTGACCACCAATAGACCTAAGGGCCTACAGACTGCAGCACTTTACACACTTCTAACCCCAATAGACATCGCTGGAGAAAGGTGCGTGTCATTACCCACTGCGTGGTATTACCCCGCTTTCCCCTATACGTTGACATTGACCAAACAGTTCTTACTTCAATAGAAGCAACAAGCAACTTTGAAATAAAAGGAAAAGCATAAAAGCAGGTAGAAGAAAAGCAGTTAGCAGGAAAACAGTTTTAGCGCTTGTGGCAACGTTCGAACAGAACGTGGGTGTGGTAGTGGAGAAAGTCCGTTCCTTGTTTAACAAATCATAAACCAGTCCAAATCAAACTGCTTGTTTCCGTTTGAAAAAGCAGTTTGTTTATCGTTTATAGAAAAGCAATTTTTTTAACAGTTCGGTGTTTTCTGCCTCACCACTAGTTGTGGCCTTGACGCCGACTCGACATAGCCTGTATCACTTAATGGGTCAGAATACACGACACTATAGGTGGGTAAGAAAACACCAAACTGTTAAAAAAAACTGCTTTTCTATATACTACAAACAAACTGCTTTTCCAAACGGAAACAAGCAGTTTGATTTGGACTGGTTCGTGATTGGTTAAACAAGGAACAGCTGTTGGGACTTCCCCACCACCCACGTTCTATTCGAACGTTGCCGCAAGAGCTAAAACTTTTTTCCTGCTGCTTTTCTTCAACCTGCTTTTATGTTTTTTCCCTCTGTTTCAAAGTTTCTTGTTGCTTGTTGCTTGTAGTGAGTAAGAACTGTTTGGGCGTTGTCAACGTTTATCTCTATTTTGTTGCGATTTGAAAGTTGTAAATGTAAAATTTGTTGTTCAAACATTTTTAAACTGTAAAATCAGCCATAATTTTGTTTTATATTAGTTTTTCTCCGTAGTTTACTTTGTGTTTAGAAATTTAAAAATATTTAGTGGACAGTTTTGAAAGTTCTCTTTACTTTTTTTTATGTATTTAGAATTAAGTGCATAGTTTTTAGTTATTGATTGGATGTGTGGACTTTTTAAAATTCACAATATCTACTCTTGTATATATCTTGAATAATTTTAGGTTATTTTAGTACTTTTTCTAAAATTTTGTGAAATATAGGCTACATCTGAACATAATCAAATCTTTTAGTGTCATATGTTTTAAAATTATGGCTAACCGTCAAAGAAGTATAATTTGGAACTATTTTTCTAAGGCTGAGAATGAAAAGGCCTTTTGAAACTATTTATGTAAACAAGCCTTATCTTATAAATCCAGTGTGACTAATTTGAAAGGACATTTATAATAACCTAATGTTAATAACCTATAATTTTGTAACTATATAGAGCTAATTTTATTTAAACACATTTGGCCTATGTTCTTATTATTATATTGTACTTATTAAGGTTACTTTTTTCATTGTTGAAAAGTGAAAACCTACTTTCTCCCAAATAAAAATATGACGGTAACATCTCACATTTTGTAAATACATAACCTAATTTTATTTAAACGTATTTTTTATATTTATTATCAATCATCAGTATTTTTTAATCAACTAAAATCAACTAAAAATATTCTAAATTGTTTGCATTTCAGTAAATATGCAAAGGACTATTTAATTTTTAAGTAAAAAAAAAGAATGCTTCTATTAGAAATTCATTGCATTTTGTAAATATAAAATGGCATACATATATATTACGTTTTGAGAATGTAATTTAATTATTAATACACTTATAAGGATTATTTTTTTCTAAATGCTTTACACCCAAAAACAGTTAAGGACATGGTGATAATGGGAATGAAAAAATAGTCTTAGAAAACTGAACGTTTGTGCTTTATGTTTTAGCTGCTAATACAACTTCGAGTTTCAGTTTTCTAAACCTGTTTTTCCCAACTGTTTTAAAAATTAGTTTTTTTCCTCAACAAACAGTTTGTTGATATTTTGTAAAAATAGCAGAAACGCCCACCCCTACACGACACCCTGGGCACCGACTCAACGGCGACGAGACGACTTACAGTTCCGTACTTTGTGTAGCAGGGGTGAGCAACACGCATTAACGTTGGTCGAATATTGGCTGTTCCTTGTGTTTAGGGTTTGATAACTTGACGACTCGGCCCGCCTTGTGAGTTTTCTGTTTTAATTAAACGTTGAAGGTCTTCATTGCTGTATTGCACAGCGCTGTGGAGTTAGTGTTCGTTTTGCGACAGCGTTACCGCAAAACATCGTTACCAAATCGATGTTTGTTGTTACTGGAATGTGAGGCATATCGATAAAACTAAATTCGTCTAAAAGCACGAAATAATGTTTGGTAGTGAGGCATATATATATTTTTTTATTATTATTTGCGTATAGACCCTGTTGGATCACGCAAAGCACTCCCGACTCATGTCTTGTTCCTTCTAATCCTCCACACCTCCCTCATCCTGTCCCCATGTTCCTCTTCCGCTCCTCCGTCCATTTTACCCCTGCTCTCTTTGGGATTTCATTCTCTGGGACCTTCCAACCGAGCATCTTTCTCCTGTATGCGTTCCTGTCTTCAATGTCTGTTGAGTCTATTCCCGCGTCATGTAGGTCTATTCTGACTTGTGCGATCCACGACGTTGTTGATTTGACTCTTGTATATACTTATGGATTCTGTTGGCAAGTCTCGTTGTTAGGAGACTACTGATGTGTCCATAGAACCGAAGCCTCCTTCTTCTGATATCTGTTGCCAGGTTCGATATCGTATCTGTGGTCTTCCGGGAGTGCAACCTGTATCCATCTTCTGTTAATCTCGGGCCAAGGATCTTGCTCAAGATTTTGCGTTCTTCCTTCAAAATATCTTCCATGGTAGCTTTTGTATGGAGTGCTAGCGTCTCGCCTGCTTATAATGCCTCCGGTTTAATGATTGTGTTGTAGTGTCTGATTTTTGTGTGCGTCGACATACATCTCTTATTGTAGATATCACGCGTTATACCAAGAGCCCTCTTCATTCTCGGTAGCCGAACCTTTTGCGCAGCTTTCTCGCCACCTGTGGGTTCAAGAATTTCTCCCAGATATTCTCTGTTTATCTTACCATATTTTGTGTTTAGTTCTTGAATATTTAATTTTGAACAGAAGAATTCGGTTTTTTTAAACGAGATCTGTAGACCGACACTCTCTGCAAATTCCTTTAGGACTTCTATCTGTTATATATATATCTGTTACACACACACACACACACACACACCCTGCGGTTTAACCAACTGCGTGTAGTTCAGTATAATACCAAGAGAACCAGTGTTATAGTTGTTCTTATTAACAGCCTAAGTCGCGATAAAATTATGAACCACAAACTGACACGAAAACATTACGGTCTTCGGTTTCGCCGACTGGCCTTAATAAAAAACAAAATGGCGGCGTGGTGCGTGAGAGAGATGAAGAGGCGATATTACGTTATCCTAAATATTGTTTACATAGCGTGACTTGCGAGCAAGGTTAGATCGTGACCTCGGCGAGCGTTGCTGCACAGAACTAATTCGGACAAATAATGAAATTATACATCGGTCTAGGACGTGTCGGTTATGTGTATACAGGCAACTCACTTCAGTCTTGCCAACTTTTAGGTCTGAAAATTCGGATCGTGACCGTTTTACTGTCCAATAAGTGAGGTAAAATTGACTTTTACGCGCATTTTTAAGTTATTGACATAGAAAAAAAATATATTCCTATTTGTTTCAAATTAAAAAAAAAATTATTTGCGCTTTACCCTCAAACAGTATAATTTTTCTCGAAAATTATCGACTGTGATCAAACATTTGCAGTCCTCCTCGATCTTAACGTTGTTTTATCTCCAACGAAAATTTCGAGAGCGAAAATTCTCAAACGATCAAAAAATCGGCGGTGTTGAAAATCTAAAGTCCGATTTCGTGAAATCTGCTTGACAGTGGTTTAATTTATAAAAGGGCCTCCTCGGTGGCATAGTTGATAGCGTATTAGACTTTCACCCCGGGACCCGGGTTCGATTCCCGGCCAGGCCTTGGCATTTTCATACGCTATAAATCATCCCATCGTGTGCATTAGCCCAAGTGTGCACAATAGTCGGACGTAAAAAAAAAAAAAAAAAAAAAAATATATATATATAAACCGGAAATTACATCTAACCGTAATCGCCATTTATGCGAATCTGCAGCATTGTACCAGATGAAGTTTGGTGAAGTTTAGCAGCGCTTGTGAAGTTGTTCTGAGGGTAAGAACAGAACGCACTTCCAAAAACATTGACTGTCGCTAATGAATGGAATCTCGTGTAGTGTTATGAACGGTTATTAAAGTAGGCTACCTACTGGTGAAGAGGTAAAGGAAATGATTACATTACTTGTTAGCCACATTAGTGATTATACAGTACATCTGTGACCAGAGTAGAGATGGTAACCCTCAATTTGTAGTGTCTTTACTGCTGAACAGTTTTGTATCTTGATGGCTTTGAACACCGTTGTATCCAGTTCTGCTCATTATCTTGTGTATTCCGATTCGAAAAGTACACTCCAGGCTATCCAGGATATGTATTCGGTAAATCCTCTAGTTCAATATTCTGTGCTGTATTCGCAGCCTTGAACTACGAGGTGTTGGAGTTACATTTTGCTGGATATCTGGACACTGCGGGATAATTGAATCACTAGAGCGGATATTGCAGCAAAGGAAGCAACTTACTGCCGCCAAACACGCAGCGTGTATTTTGTTCAGATTACCTTTGTAAAGCATTACTAATTCGAATGCATTGGGAAGATGAATGTACAGCCTTGAGTGTAATTAAACATACTTATTCGCCATTTGGGGGACGTCTGTAAGAATAAGTCGTAGGGAAGAGGTTGTCGTTACACGCCTCCGCATTGGTCATTCGTTGCTGACACACGGTTTTCTAATGGGACGCGGGGAACCACCTGCATGCCAATTCTGTGAGAGACCATCACAGTCAAATACTTTCTCTTAGACTGTGATTATTTGAGAAACATGCGTACAATATATGGATTCGGAAACTGTATGCAGCGATTTGGGGGACGATTCATCAATCATTGATTGCGTTTTGGCCTTCCTAAGGCGCTTGCATATATATCAATATATTTAATTTATTTATGTTTTTTAAAATTTTTTTTTAACGTCCGACTATTGTGCACACTTGGGCTAATGCAGACTATGGGATGATTTATAGCGTATGAAAATGCCAAGCCCTGGCCGGGAATCGAACCCGGGTCCTCGGGGTGTATATTTAATTTAATTTTTTCCCCAGTATTTATATATATTTTTTTATAATTTATATTCTTGTTAACTAGTTTTAAGTAATTTTATTGTGTTTCATAATATTTATTATCTTTCCGTTTGATTAGGACCAGTTTACGGTCCACCTTTATATTTTTTTTATTTTAAATTATTTATTCTTGTTATAAATGTTATCTAGTTTTTAGTAAAGTCAAGTTTTATCGTCCTTAACGTTCCTTTTGTTTCGTAAGCAGTTGTGTTTAGGCGATATAATAGCCTTTAATGTGTTTTCGCCCCAAAAAGTAACGATATCACAGAACTGCTACTTTTTCACAGATAGTCGAATTTCACATATTTATCTAATAGTGAATGGCTGTTTAACTGTTAATAACTGTGAACTGAAATCTCCGAAATCTGTTCAACCAATCCGTGCCCTTAGTTTCTTTTATTTCCGCTGGGAACTGAAATTTTCACAGTTCACACTTCTGTTAGTGCGGAATTACTGAGACGAGATAAATATCGATATTGCTAACTGCGCGCGCACAGTCGTTTCCCGCCAGATTTAGCTTGTTGGTATTATTTATTTAGTATAGCGAATGTTTTTTTGCACAAGTAGTTTTGTGTAGAAGAATAATTGTATAGAAGAATTGTGTATATAAAATACCTAATTTTGTTTGTTTTTTCTGCTTAATTTTTCTTTTTTTTGTGATTAGCCTATATGAAGAAGCAATAGCTACGTAACAGATCAGCCAAGACATTATTTCACAGATCACAGTTATTCACAGTTTAATTTAACAGATATTGAAAAGTAGCAGTATCAGTTTTCACTTATAGCAGTATATCACAGATAGCATCACCTCTAGATCAAAGCAAGTCGTGCACGCAGCTTAATTTCGTCGACTGTACGTAGAATTTCTGTGAAATTGCCAAAACTGTTGATTCGGTTACTCTGTTTTTCTAGGGAAGTAATTTTATCGTAATATTACCTTCACTTTTTTACTGTAATTACGTTTTAAAAGCAGTTCATTCTTTCGTTTTTTATTCAAGGGTTTGACAAATAATTTCATTCGTATGGCCTGGTCGAAATAAAACTAACATTCGTACGTATATACTCGTGCACAACGATAACTGCACAACGTTGTGATCTGTCTTTTTAGAAACGTCAACCGATCGCCAATGACGAGAGAGTGATACAATATCGTGGTTCTTTACGAATCGATAAAACGTCGAATTATGACATATCACAATCTTATCAATTTCTACACTTCTCGAGAAGGCAAAACATTTTTTGTGTGTTTCAGCTAAAACTACAGCTCTGGTTCGATTCAAACATTAATTCTGTTTCCATGGAGGGGTTTTTGTAGCTGATTTCGAATTGTCAGATCTGTATTTCTGCTTGGATTCGGTATCGAGTCGGGCCTTACAGTCAATGTTCGGTGAAGGTTCAGTAAGAATAACGTTAAACTTAAAACTACTTTTGTTAATTGTTTTGTCACAGAATTATGATCGACATCTTATTTAAAGCTGTAAATGGCACGCATCCGAATGGCTTTGAGTTTTCCCTGTGTAATAAATTTTTCAGTTTACCAAACAAGGGAAAGAAGTAGTTAATTTTGTCTTTAAAAATGCTTAAAATGATCGAATAATTTAGGCATAGGAGAAAAACGTAAAGGAGTTATGACATGTATCGGTCGGAGCTTTATGTATGAAGTATCGATCCATAATTGTGTGACTAAATATAGAACGGGGAATGGTTTTACATCTATATTACTCTTACGGGGGGGGGGGCCAACATCAGTACGGCTCAGTATTGGTGGAAAAAGGCACTACTCTCGTTATAGGCTTATTAATCAGTCGCTACTAATATACAGTTAATGAGGGTTCGGTATTTTCACCTAGACAGGGGAGCCTCGGATTGGTTACATAACGGCCAGTCCTAGGGGACACAAAGGTCAAACTGTCATCAATTGACCTTTTCCCTTGTCCCAATTAAACAATTAAACTGTGTAAGCCCACATCATGAAGTCTGGAAGCCTGTGGATCCCCCTATTAATAGAACCTGTTTTTAAAAAGTGAGTGTGTGTGATAAATTTTATGGAGTTCGTGGTTCATAAAATTCGATGCTGACAGTTCATCTTTGAGTCAGGTATACTTATTTGCTGGAAACAAAACCAAAACCAATCAACCGTATGAAATCTGGTTTGCTCCTATCACTTGAACCACATTGATTTCAAATAACAGTAAACCTTCCTTTTATGTTAAATATTTCCTACACCCTCCCACTGTTTATGTTTTGCTTATTAAAAAAAAAAGTGTACTTCAACGATCGCGCGACATACGGATGTGGCGCTACTTTTGGTCTTGTAGGTTAGGAAGAGCCTTAAACATTAGCATTATGAAACTATAAGAGGCTTAATAATTTTCTTTCCTTCTATAAATTGAGGAAGCCTCAACATAATTGCCTCTTTATTAGGGACAATATAAGTTATAAAGCAAGAGATTGTTGTAGCTGAGTGGGTAAGTTTTGTCGAGCAATTCGTTTCAAAACGGAAATATATATTACGTTTGAAACTTTTTGTTTCTTCCAAGTTTTTTAATGAATCTGACTAGCGTAAAGTGAGAAGTTAAAAAATTATACAGTTTATTGACCTGATCATGTTTTATATTTTGCTTAAAACTTAAGTTCCTCGATCCTTGTATAATTATAACTTACATTTCAATTGCTATTTTAGGTAAAACGTACTGCAACAGCTGTAAGAAAAAGTGCTCTGGTGAAGTACTTCGAGTTCAAGATAAGTACTTCCACATCGCTTGCTTCAAGTGCGTAGGTAAGTGAACAAGATGGACAGTTTCACCATTTGTAAGGGTTTTCATAAAATTCTGTAAAGACTGTTTGATTAATATTATATACCCTGCTCATGGAATAGTGGTCTTCGAGCATATCCGTTGGGAAATTAGCTATTGGTGTGTCCATCGTTGTAAGGTATGAGCCTGAAGTCGTGAAACAGGCACCTAGAATACTTTTTAAGTGGTTGTTGAATGTTTTGTATGTATGTTAGTACCTCAGCATTTTGCAATTTTGATACAATTTCATTGAAACTTGACACACAAATTAATATCGGTATTTTTTTTTTTTTTTTTTTTTTTGTTTTTAAACGTCTGACTATTGTGCACACTTGGGCCAATGCAGACGATGGGATGATTTATAGCGTATGAAAAATGCCAAGCCCTGGCCGGGAATCGAACCCGGGTCCTCGGGGTGAAAGACCAGTACGCTATCAACTAGGCCACCGAGGCAGCAATATCGGTAAAAGCTTGGGAGTAGTGTGTTACCCAGCAGAATCTGCACAACCGTTTCAAAATTTCAGTTATTTCAATCCTTAAAAATCTTATATTTTTAATCTTATGCTTTTTTGAATATCTGATTTTATCATTGAAATCAGCGTTAAAATCTGCATAAGTTTGAAAATAAAAAAATGAACCTGACATTGGGTCACTATTGACATTAGGTTCACTTCTACAGTACTCTTGTCAAGAAAATATATTGTTAAAAAATTAAATAAAAAAAATTGTATAGCTTTTGTCAGGTCTGCTTTGCTTAGGATGTACGTACTCATAACGTTCGTCATTTAGTGAATAAACTTAATCTAGCTATTGTAGATTTTAATTAATTACACATAAGTTCACAACACTTGTCAACTACATGCATAATGTAATAACAATTTGCCTCAACGTTATCATCGATAGACTAGTCATAAATAGTAATTGAGGTTATAACAAATTTGGCCTTTGGCTTGTGATAATTTATACACTTGTGCCACTTTACGAGAGTTACGAGCTGTTCACTTCTCGTATAAATTTGAAAACTGATATGTTTGTTATAAACTGTATGTAGGCCTACTTGAAAGTGCCTTATAAAACTGAAATTGAGGAACTCATTGAATTACAAATTATCTATTTTGTGTGTACTGAAACATGATGGAAAATAGAAATTTGGTTCATAGATAAAAGTTATGGCGTAATTAATGGGATATACTATTACCGTAGGCAATCTTTAGAATTTTTTCACAAGCAGGAAATGGATCGGTCTGCAAAACCTTTGATTACTCATAACATGGTCGTCCCATAGTAGTATTTAATTTAATAAAATGACTAATCACTAAAAAAATCAAACAATTAAGGTCATAAACAGGATTTTAACTGAACAGAATTCCATCATTTGCATGTGTAGAAATTGCCCTTCCAAACGTTGTTTGATTATCGGACGCGCCAGATATTACATTTTTAATGCCATAAAAAGTTGTGCTACATTACCCATAATATCTCAAGAAGGTTAACATTTACTTTTCAGTGATAACAAAAGTGACTTTTTCAAGCCTCATTAAGTAATCGTTTACCATCGACTTTCATATTAAATGTTATGTATAATGATGGTGGGGATTGACAGGTAATTAGGAAATTATGGCAGTAATTCCTATTGCAGAAGTGTTGTTTGTCATCTGTTTTTACAACTGCAATACGTATGATTTCTTTATACTGTTTGCAAGGCATATGACCTTGAGTATTTTCTAGTAGGCAAGGCCTCTAGGTAATTCACAAGAACAGCGTAATTACGTATTACAAAACTGAGTACGACTGACAGTGAAAACAAAATGCACACATTTATTGGTGTAAACAAAAATTGTTTGGCAGGATTGAGGTTATATTCAATACTCTGAAATGTGTTTTATTTTTCAAATATGAAAGTTATTTTGTGATTCATTTTTTTTGTATATTTTAAATATTGTTACGGCAAAATCATGACTCGCTATCTCAGCTGAATTTCTTCTTATAAATATTGAAGTTAATATTTTGAAATGTTTTTGTTCATTTGGAGAAATAAATGTAAAAAACGTGCAAAATAAATGAAATTATATTCAACAAAAATTATTTTATTGATTGTATTTGAAAGTTATGTATATCTAGAAAATAGTTTCAAGTACTGATGCGTTGACTTCACCATTGTTTTAAAGCAACATCAAATTATCTGACACCTTTCTATTTAAATGGTAAACATTTAAAGTTAAACCGGGCCATTATTCAATTGTTCGAATGGTTAATTCAATCATTCATTAATTATTTTTCAATTAATTTGTAATTTCGCTATTTAAATCCTATATAACTAAGCTAAGTTACAACATTGTTGAAAGTTGAAATTTTATTTTGATATTGTCTTTCAAATTATCCCTAATAAACATATTAAATTTTTTGCTAGTTAGATGAAGACTTGGATAAATAAAATCATTCCTTTTTTTCTTTTGTTTGCTAAAAATGAAACTTCTCTTAGTTTTCTGTCATCATGATGGTTTTTTTTTTAGTTACTAAATGCTGGTTTTGCTTTATTTTATAAAAACCCAGAAATGTCACATTGAATGAGCGCTCTCTCTCTCTCTCTCTCTCTCTCTCTCTCTCTCTCTATATATATATATATATATATATATATATATATATATATATATATATATATATATATATATATATATATATATATACATATATACATATATATATATATATATATATATATATATATATATATATATACATATATGTATGTATGTATATGTGTGTGTGTGTGTGTGTATATATATACACTTTATGTATGTATGTATATGTGTGTGTGTATATATATATATATATATATATATATATATATAAACCAATTTAAAAAAATAATAATTAAGTCTGATCTCTTTGAAAAAGTTTCAAAATAGTGGCTAAAATATTACTTGTACTTTAAAATTAAGAAATTATTGAATGAATTTGTAGGGTTACTATTGCACTGCGACCTTTATAGTTCTATTGTGCCCCTTTTCTATATTCCTGAGATGCTCATTTACAGCGCTTTCTTCAGTCCTGGTTTCTTCACGTCCAGGAGAGAATCCCAGGTGGGTAACTCCTTCACTTCTAATTAGCGACTTCGCAGTTCCTTATTGAGGTGCTTGCAAATGTTTGCTCTGCTAATTCCCTTTCAATTTTTCTTTCTCTTGACCCTAATTACAGAGGTTCTGCTCCATTTGGTCAACCCTTTTATTGTGCGGTGAGATCCCTGCTCATTCTGTTATATATTTTTACTTGTGGAAACACCCATAAGTAGCTAAGGAAATGAGGTCCGCTAATACAGAGCCCTGCATGCATGGGTAAGGCACACTGGGAGGTAGCCAAGTCTCCCAGAGCTCCGTTTGATACACCATTAGGCCGATCTCATTCACTCCATCAGCATGGGTCGCTTTACACTGTAAGAGTTATTCCAGCTGTGTAGAGTAGTGTGTGTGTGTGTGTGTGTGTGTGTGGAGTAGTATGAGGTACGGTAGGATCACAAGGCCCATCAGCTGCTAACTTCTGATGCTTTTGCCAGAAAATTAAGAAATTCGTTGTCACGGAATTCTTAATAAAGTTGTTTTATTATAAACACAAATCATTAGTACTTCTTTGATTTTTTGATATGATATCTTTTGATACGATTTTGACAGATCGTTAAGTTACAAGAGAAATGTTATGGTTCCTTCAATCAGAACAGTCTTTGAAAAACTTGCACAAGAAAACGATATTCCTAATTATCACTATACGATGTACAGTGATGTACCAGAGTACCTATTGTAATCGTAAAAAATCAATCTTGAGTCAGTTCCAAAGTTTTCTGAAACCAAAAAAAAATCTAAGTTTTCCAAGACCTTTATGTGTCCGTCAGTATGTCTACAAAGTTGGTAACGAAACAAACTGACCGATTTTAATAAAGTGTGTTCATAACTTAAACAATTATTTTTTGAGCTCTGTTTTTCTTAAAAAAACCTGAAGAGTTAACAGAAAATATTGTTTCTAACAATCGTTTCGGCTTTGATGAAATTTAGTACGTATACTTAATAATCTGCTTAAAAACGTCTGGTTAATACCAAAAGAAATACACTTCAGGGGTTATATATAACAACAAGAAAACCTGCCTAATTTCTGAAAACGTAATTTCTTGGTCATACATAAAGATTAAGTGCAGTAATCAATATATTTTGTCCCTTTATGGTAAGAAGCTGGGTTGTAGCTGTGAATACTGTTATCTTTATTCCTTCATGTGTAGCTCCACGTAATGCTGTATTGAATAAATAGTAAAATAACTAAATTAATTTTCCTTATTGCTGTTAGTTCGAGGAGAGTTGTGTATTTATTTCTTTGGTGTTTTAGTTTTTGTTTCAATCCTATAAGCTCAAATAATGAATTATGTTGGCCATTTTGTTCAATAAAAGTAATCCCAAATTAAGGATTTATCGTAGGAAGTCAGAAGCAGTGTATAGTTTTTGTTTCAATCCTATAAGCTCAAATAATGAATTATGTTGGCCATTTAGTTCAATAAAAGTAATCCCAAATTAAGGATTTATCGTAGGAAGTCAGGAGCAGTGTATAGTTTTTGTTTCAATCCTATGAGCTCAAATAATGAATTATGTTGGCCATTTAGTTCAATAAAAGTAATCCCAAATTAAGGATTTATCGTAGAAAGTCAGAAGCATCGTAGAAGCAGAACCGAATCCTGGATTTACCTTAAACAGAAAGTGAAAGTTAGTTGTACTTTCATTACTCAGTGAGGTAGAACTTATTTTTTAATTTTGTTTGAAAACAAATGAAACACAAGTTGTCTTAGGTAATATAAAGATTCAGTGTTAAAATTATGCAGATGAACGTGTCTCTGGGTTGATTAAATTAATACCACATTCAGTTCAATTATTTTAAAGATATCTTTCTAAAAAAACTTTCAAGAGTCATAAGCAAAGGGCTGGAAAACCAGTATTGAGTAAAATAATATATAAACTGTATTTGAAATATGGCTGATCAAATTTTAATGAAATTGTGGTCATGTATGAAAATTCAAAACTTAAAACAGTGTACTGAATTTGAATAAAGGAAATTTTCAGAGATTTATTTGGAAACCCCTTAACTATAATTTTTTCTATTGTAAATTTGGTATGAGTTTTTAAAAGACTTCATGAAACTGTTATTTGACCCGGTGATTTTTAGAAGTTAGCTGGATAATGTATTGCTTGTAGGTAGCTCGGGAACCAGATTTATTGCGGAGAAATTAATTTCTAGAGTTTCTATTTCACTGTGACCTTGTAGGTCTATTGCGCCTCCTTCATATATTCCTGAGATGCTCAGTTAACAGCGCCTTCTCCAGTGCTAGTCTCTTCGTAAAGTCTGGGATTTGGAGAGGGTTCAAGATGGTTATAACTCCTCCACTTCTAATTGGTGGTTTCCCAATACATTATTTAGGTATTTGCAGATTATTGCTCTGCTAATTGCCTTTCCTTACTCTTGAGCTTATCGCAGAGGTTGTCCCCCATTTGGCAGGTTTTTTGTTGTGCCGTCAGTTCCCTTTCATTCAGTTTACATTCTTATTCATGGGAACATGAGGGAAATTATGTCCACCCATACAGAGCTCCGCATGCATGGGTAATGAAGGATAAGGTACACTAGGAGGTTGCCAGGTATCCCAGGGCTCCGTTTGGTACACAGGGCTAGTCATACACTGAACCCATTATGGGTCGCTTTACACTTTAGAGTTAGCCAGGTTATGTAGAGTAGTGAATGTTTGTGTACATATATGTCTTGAGTAGATGAATGAGAGTAGTATGAGCTAAAGATATGGTGGGATCGCTAAACCCTGTTGTCTCCCTTGGCTTATTATGGAGGTAGTGGTCCATATATTTTGTGGGGGACTACGTTTGAGCTATATTCAATACGTACTGTTATTTTAAAAAAAAAAACAGTAATTTTTTTATAATATTGAAGTTTTTTTCGGGTAAAGCAGGCTTAACAAAAAAAAAATGTAAATTACACTATCAAAACTTTCACGCCATGCATATAAGAAATTACCTCATAAAATGTTATTGTTATTATTTTGAACTTAAAATTTTACAAATTAGAATACACAGATGATAAATAAAATGAAAACATTTCTGTAATAGACCTTGACATTAAGATTAAGTCCTAGAGGTTAAGGGGTTTGTATCCCAGGCTCTGTGATCAGAGTTCCTGCTGTACAACTAAACCTTTCAGAATCTAGATTAGTGGAATTGTGCCCTGATCCTGTGGGCTCCTGCTGGCAAGAGACTAACAATAGTAGATTATGATGTGGCCAGCGGTTTCATGTTCCTTCCTGCCCAACCTACACATGTTTTCTTCGTGGTACATTCCTATCGTGTTAAAAGACCACAGTGCCCTGTAATGAGTTCCATCGTTTTCCTGATTTGTCCTCCATCCAGGATCCCTACTGTTTTTTCAAGCCCTCCTAGAGGAACCTTTTTTTAAAAATGTTCTCAATGGTAGTGTCCCTCAGTGGTAGTGCTCACTAATGTTCATCTTCCCTAGTGTTGTTTATTGGGTAGCTGACCCTGCTACGCATTGAGAAACTGCTACTGCCCAATAAACTCAGGATGCAAATTCCAGTCATCCCCAGTCCTGCCAATCTGCCCTGTGACTTGGAACCTAGTCTAGAGTAAGCTAAACCTGGTTTTCCAGTCAGTGCATTGAAATTCCCAGATCATATTTTAGTAGACTTTAAAAATGTGTTGTTTTAATAAATTTTTATTTTTTGTAGTTTGTAAGAATTCTCTAGCACAAGGAGGATTCTTCTGCAAGGACAGCAGTTATTACTGCACAAATGACTACCAGAACAAATTTGGCACTAAATGTGCTGTGTGTGGTGACTACGTAGAAGGCGATGTTGTTTCTGCTTTGGGCAAAACTTATCATCAAAAGTGTTTCACTTGTGCTCGTTGCAGGTTAGTGTCTTATTTCCCAAAGATATGTTAAAACTAAGTCGTCCGTTCGTGTACAACCTTGAGGCAGAAAGTTTTCTATTTCATCCTCTAAAATCATACTACCGTATTCCTTGTATCATACATTACTAGCACTTATATTATTCTGCATCTAGTCTTGTAAGTCTGTCTGTCTAAAAATTTTCTGTATTTTCTGTCTGAAGTGTATTTTCAAGCACCCAAATTAAACATGTTATGTCTATTTTTGCCTTACCAGGTACAGTAAATCTTTTTCTGTCCGATCCGAATCTCATTATCTGATGATAACTTTAAATTTAAATACCATATTCATAAGAGAGGAGTTCGGCTAAAGCAATGTGTAAAAATGTAGCCGAATCGTTTCTGAAGACACGTCTTGACACCATGATTATACTGTGATTACGTTTAGTCATAGTAAGTTCCTTTAAGTATTAACGTAACATACCTCCTATACACAAAATAGTATAGCTCTTTCAACAAAAAGCGAATATTAATTATTATTTTAAACTAGGTCTTATTTTACAAATATAATTAAGCTAATTTTATAGAAGAAGTGTTTTGGCTAAAAGCTAATAAAGTTTTTGTTTCGAAAGTACTGTGTCATTTAATTTAGATGTTTGAAATAATTTTATTAATTTTTATGTGGGTGTTGACAGTAGGAAAAACACTTTATAGTCCAATAGTCATTCGAATGTACGTATCAGATTAACATTATATTTTTCATTTTGCAGACAGGCGTTTCCAAGTGGGGAGCGAGTAACGTACACTGGCAAGGAGGTGCTCTGTACAAAATGTATGCAGATTCCTGTTCACGACTCACAGTCGCTGCAGTCTAGCCCAACCAGCACATCGAATACAGGTAAGATTCAAAGGCATGATCTTGGCCTGGGTACATTAATTTAAAAGACCCAATTCCATATCTTTCTTTACATAAGTTCCTACTGGTAACATATTCCTGGCATTTAAAAGAAGTAGAATGGATCAGTAACGCATTATGCATGAAGCTCTACCCCAGTGCTTCTTTTAAAGTGTTATATTGCGATTGTAAGAAGGCTGTTATTCAAGTTAATTGCATACAAGAGCTTCAGAGTGAATAGTCACACGTTATATGTACCGTGATGGGAAAATCTAACCTCATTCAAAATTTTCTTGATAGTATGCTACAATATTTGAGCTGAAATTAATGTGAAAAACACGCCTGTCATAAAAAATGGTATTTATGGACAACAATCGTCATTTTCACTTTCAACTCCTTCATTGTCTTTAATGAATCTTAACGTGCTTAGAAAACAACATACGGAACATTTCCCAATTGCAAAGAATCTCCTTCATGCTTATAGGTTTCTTCATCTTCCTTGTTTAGTGAAGACATAAATCAATGTTACGTGCTGATACAGATCGTAAACATCGATGCGCTCGTAAAGTTTGATAACCAAGTGTTAAAGTAAAACTGTTAATTGTACAGTGTAATATTTATTCAAAGTGTGGCACCAGTACAAAGTCTTAAGGCGGTGTAAACATTACTCGTTCCATTTAACACTTGAATTGTGAAACTCAGAGTACATGCTTAGAATTATGTTTCAGGCATTATTAGTAGTGATTTTAACTTTGCAAGACCTATTTTCTGTTTCAAACTGCATTCAGTTAGTTTACCAAAAGGCTTAGGCAGGCATTTACTTTCATGAACAAAAAAGAAATGTTCATGTTAAAAAATTAAAGTTCAAAAATCTAGTTCCCTGTACAACTATAAATACAGTAACTTTTACATTATAATAATTAATGTGAAATACATTATACAGATGTGTACTATAAGTTCTAAAAACATTATCTTCATGTTTTGAAATCAGAAAAATAGGGTATTTTCGACACTAAATACTTTTGCTGATATTAAATTGATTAACTGACTGCTTTAACTCTGCTTAATATCTAGTTTGTTAGTATTTAAACAAAATCAGATGGACCCTTATGACACAATTCAAATAATTAAGTTGAATTAATGTATTACAGACATTTTAGGATTTAATTCCGATGAATGTCTTTTAATCTTTAAAAAATATCACAACTTCCTATAAATTTTAGTTCAGTTTTCTTTATGAAAACTTGAATTAGTTCATCAAAATGTTATTTTCACACGTTTTCAATTTACGCGACTAAGTTTTCCATACAATTATTATAATGTATGGAATAATATATTCCACATTGTATGGAAAACTTAGTCGCGTAAATTGAAAACGTGTGAAAATAACATTTTGATGAACTAATTCAAGTTTTCATAAAGTAAAAATGAACTAAAATTTATAGGAAGTTGTGATATTTTTTAAAGATTAAAAGACATTCATCGGAATTTAATCCTAAAATGTCTGTAATACATTAATTCAGCTTAATTATTTGAATTGTGTCATAAGGGTCCGTCTGATTTTATTTAAATACTAACAAACTAGATGTTAAGCAGAGTTAAAGCAGGCAGTTAATCAATTTAATATCAGCAAAAGTATTTAGTGTCGAAAATACCCTATTTTTCTGATTTCAAAACATGAAGATAATGTTTTTAAAACTTATAGTACACATCTGTTCAACTGTATTTATGAAAACTGTATAGAAATATTGTTTCACTCCTGCAACATGTTCGAAATGTGTTGGACTGCCCAATGTAACACAATTAGGATTTATTTCTAGACTACTTTTTTATATTTTCATATTTCATAAAATAATTTTTAATTATTTATATTAAAAAAGTATTATTAAAAATTGTTTGGTGTGTAGGCCTATTGCCAATTTTTTTTTTTTTAACGTCCGACTATTGTGCACACTTGGGCTAATGCAGACGATGGTATGATTTATTGCGTATGAAAATGCCAAGCCCTGGCCGGGAATCGAACCTGGGTCCTTGGGGTGAAAGCCCAGTACTCTATCAACTAGGCCACGGAGGCGGCTCCTGCCCAATATGAAATGCATATACCAATTGTAGCATTGTGTATGATTCATACAGTCATCCTTATGGGTCTTCAAAAAAAAAGAAAGATTTACAAACATTAAGCAAAATTTAATGTTACAAAGACCTTTATCTTTACTTTTTCACTATGTAGCAGAGAGCTGGCTGCTCGTGATGACTAAATCTGTTCACTAACTGATCAATTGCTGCAATGCCTCTTGGGCCTCGTTTTGTTTCTAAAGAATGCCACTAGGTGTAGCATAGCGCGTGAATTCAGACTGCAAGGTTTGGTCGTAATTTTAAAAGTTCAATCTTTTTTTTAACAGACATCGTATACGTCCCACTGGCAGTCGTTTTACAAGTCCAAGACTCAGTGTGCATACACAGTTGCTGGAGCCAGACTGTATCTCCACTGCATACCTTTTATAATTATCAATTCTCAGTAATAATTTAAATATTTTTTTTTATATTTCTTTTCTGAAATATTTACTTTAATGATGTCATGGCGATTATGTATATGTAAATATCATTTCATAATATTATTTTAAGCGAAATGATTACTATATATCGGGAATAAACTATATAAAATCAAAATCAAATGTTAAAAATATTCAGTTATATTCAGGACATTACAGGTAACAATTACTTTAATAGAATTTTTTATCACCAGAACTCGATCTGCTAAAATCATTAAGTTCAATAACATGAAAATGTCTACGAAAAACTGTTTTTTAACGTATTACTCTCAAAAAATTGTATGTAGTCCTTCAATAAAAATGTTTATATGTAATTGTTCAGAATAAAACAATTAAGGTTACGATGCGTATAAAATTGCATTATTGTTCATTTGTTTGTAATAATGGAAGTCAGGGGTCTGTAGTAAAAACTTTGATAGTATTGTCAAGTGACCTCTGTACATATATAGAGGTTAACATTGATTATCCGATTGCAAAATGTTTTCTATAAATGTAAATTACAGTCATGGTTTAACGACTCCTGCTTTAATAGTTTGTTGTATCAGGTTTAAACTTGTTTTGTTTTTAAGTGTTGTAAACACGTTAAACAAACTTTCTCACATTGTGGTTCAGTAGCTATAAAAAAATTCAGAAAATTAGCATAATTTTTCAAAATGTTTTTGTCAGATCTTTCTCAAGTTTTGATTAAATACGATTAATTGTATCCCAATCAGTGCAACAGATTTGAAATAAATCATGGTATGTTTGTAAATTTTAAAAAAACAAAACAAATCCAGTTTGTCAAACCATAAATATGTAATATTTTTGTTGTATCCAAAAATTTTATAATTTTATTAACATTTTTATATTCAAGTAAAGAAAAATGAATAATGTAATTTTAAAAGTGTTCTAAACAAGTCATTACACTCTGCATTTCCTGAACATAGGTTTACACGGTTCATTCGGATGAATCAATCCGAATGTTCATCCAGAATGTGCTGGATGTTTTGACCTATTTGTACTGTCTATAAAGAGTTTATTAGTAAAACAATATTGCAAGCTATCAAGTACCCCTAACAGTATCTGGAGATGCATTAGGTAATAAAACTTAATTAGCTGCAAGAGACTGATCAATGGAGCTAATGAGGCTTGGAATTATGTTAAAGGAAGTACAAGGTAATCCATTTCCTGGAAACATACTATGTTTAATGAAAGATGATTGTTGTAGGCTAAATACATTTAAGAAATTTACCAGTTTATATTGTTAAGTCTGTAAACAGAAAAACAAACATCTGTTTAAAGAATATAATTAGATGTCTGTAAGTATGGGAAAACTTGTTTAATAAAATAATTCTAAGTCCTCCTAATTTTCTAAGCTCAAATTGAATCTACTAATTTGTGTGTGTGTGTGTGTGTGTGTGCGTGCGTGTGTGCATGTATTATCAAATTCAGATACAGGGACTGTGCAATTGCCCTTATCAGCACAAAGTAGTAAGAAGGATAAGGGCTACTTTGTGTCTTAACAGCACGGCACGTGGCAATCCTGGTACTATGGCGAAAAGAAGAAGAAATTACGGGGGGGGGGGGTGTGTTTTATATGTGCAAACACTCAAATAAGATAAGCAAAAAGGCATTACATTTGAGTTGCGAATGTATGTGGGCATTTTATGAAGTACCCTTGATTTTAAGTATAGCGTTAAAAAAAAGTCTTAATTTGAGTAAATTCTTTTGTAGGTTTTTTTGTCCTAATCATGTGTTAAATGGGTAAATTTGTCCTAATCATATATTATAAATGGGTAAAGGGACCCAAAGAACCTTTAGCAGTTAATGGGAAAAAACGAATCATATACAGCAATGTATAGCAACAAGTTTGTAATTGTGTCAAAGCAATGTCATTCATTCTATTTAGGTTATTAAATACAATAGACTTTATTTCATTCTGTTTTAATATTTAAAAATATAACATACAAAATAAAGACTGCATTGTAAGATTGTACCTTATTGAAATGTTTACAAATGAAACCTATTATAACCGGATTTTACATTATATACCTAAATTAGGTTACAGTATTTACTGTTTACACACACATCAGTACTTACTGCATTTACAGAGTATTTTATTTAATAACATTTGTATATTAGAACTGGCCTACATTGTCTTACCAATTCTACTTTCAAAACTGAAGTGAGTCAAATGTTTTTTATATACAGTTTTAATATTGTTTTTACATATTAAAACCATATGTAAAAATAATAGTGTAGTAATTATTTAAGTCATGGATGCATTAATAATTTAAATATTACTTTCAATATTATTTTTTTAGCAATCAACTTTTTTTTGTATTCAAACAATTCATTACTTCTGTCACCTATGCTGAACTGTCACGGGGAAACTGCACCTGGAATTTGTTTAGAAATTTTTTAAAGTAGGTTTTATTTTATTTTAAAGCCTTAAAATGGAAAAGCGTGAGGCGTAAGAGTTCCCTGGTGTTCTGACGTACCTGTAGGTACCCCGTAATTGTTAATTAACGCAGGTTGTTATTTTTGGTACAAAACCGATTGAATGCTTAGTGAAAAATATATGAAAGATAAATAAATAATTTCAGAACTTTTGACTTTTCTATTACTTTTAAGTGGTATAATGCAATCTTACTTAAACACAACATATTCAGACCTGCCGCAACGGCTCAACTCCCGAAGCGACGAAGAAGCTTAAGCTTAAAAGATTCTGCTACTGCAGCAAAGATTATTTATATCTGTATAGGGTGTGGTTTAATCAGATGTTCAGGTAACCAAGGTTCTACTGTAATCCAAATTTCATGCATTCTTACTTCCTGTTTCCTTTACAAGATAGTTTTTCTTACTGTTATTTGAACTTTTTATTTATATCATAGGTTATGTTGTCAGTTTTTGTTAAGTCTATTATATTATGTGAATTTACAATAATAATTACGTGCATTATTTTAGTATGGTATGGAGTTTGTTGACACGAGCGATGTCTGTATGTTTTGAACAGTGATTGTGAAGACAGTAGACCTATTTGTACATGTTTTTGGTTTGTTGTTATTTATGTGTTAGAATAGGTGACAAATTGAATACCATATTCAGACCATCATTGGTAAATTCTAATTTTAAAATAATTATGATCTGATACAGTGCATTGTGTTGCAGAATGTGCTGGATGTAAAGAAGAACTGAAGGAAGGTCAAGCTTTGATAGCGTTGGGTAGACAGTGGCATATATGGTGCTTCAAGTGTAAAGCTTGCAATGCTGTCTTGCATGGTGAATACATGGGCAAGTAAGTACCTTCTTACCCCTTAACAATTACATTACTACTATTTTTAAGAATAATTATAGGCTCCACTTCAAGAACATTTCTGTACCAATATGAATTTCTGTGTTGATGTCTATTCCGATTTTCTCCCTCCCCCACAAAGAAAATATGGAGATCGGTTTTTATAAAAAACCTTTTGATTTGGTACTGGGTGGGGCAGTCAAACCGCACGATTCTAAGTATTAAAAAAACACACAGAAACAGTTTTTTAGTCATATATTGCAACAAATCTTAAGAAAATAAATGGAAATTTTAATTCAAACAGAAAAAAATGTTTATTTTTTCAATATGACTCCAGTAAGGTGGTGACCACCATTTTGAACACAATGTCTAAGTCTCATATTGAAATTCTCACTGACACGTCTTAGCATCACCGGTGTTATCGCACGAACTTCTTGTTCAATCCGAACTTTCAAATCCTGTACCGTTGTTGGACGAGTCTGAAAAACCTTCGACTTGAGATGTCCCCATAGAAAGTAATCGCAAGAGCTCAGATCGGGCGATCGTGGGGGCCATTGAATATCTCCATTCCTACTGATCAAGCGGTTCGGAAAAATGTTTCTCAGAAGGTCCAGTGATGCTCTGGCTGTATAACTGGTTGCTCCATCTTGTTGGAAATGTGTTTTCATTCACAGGAAATCATCGAAGTTCTGGAATGAGAAAGTTTTCCAGCATTTAAACATAGTGAGCAGATGTTATTGTTAGAGCACGGCTATAATAAACCACTCATTTAAAGTTAAATTAAGAAACCATTTATTTACCATATAATTTAATTATTTAACAAACAACTATGCACTCATACAAACAAACAAAAACAGCCATGATTTCTATGACACATTATTTTAAAAAATACAGGTGTTTATACTAAATAGGAGTGATTAAGCCTAACTGAAGAGGTCCTACATGCAGAAATAAAATAGACCTTTGCCATTTAATTGGAAATATTAGCATTACAGTCTGACAACATTCGTTCCACTTTCAAGTTGGCGATTCATTCGATTGTTTTGTAGATGATTTAGGCCTACTTGAATGTTAGCCTTGAGTGTATTATAGACTAAAGGATGTTAGTACTGGCAGTAGGCAACAAGACAAATCGAGATAACTCTTGAGTCAGCGGACTTGAATAGAAAAACAATCCAAATGACGATTGATGAATCCAATGCATTTGAGATATTTTTACAATCGAAACAATTGAATAAAACATTTTGTAATCATGCATCACTAAGTTTTTAATCATGCATCAATAGTTTTAAAATTGAATTTATAAAGTAGCAATACTGTAGTATGCAGTACATAGTATATATTTCTTTTTAGCCATTTTGCAGTATTTCAACAAAGAGGCTTACAAAAGTTTTAAGCCTAAACAGCAGTTGCTCTTTTTGCTTTTTAATACATGTTTTGATATTCCCAAAAAACTTCATTGTAGTTTATAGGTTATATACAATTCTTCAAAGAAGACCGTTTGACAATTAGAAGCCAATTTTCACAAATTTATGATATTCTGTGAAAATGTTTCATTTTAAAAGAGTGTTACATGCTTTCTTTACTACAAGTTGTTCATTTTATTTATATAGTACTAAATTTGAAAAAGGATGTAATTTTCAAAAGTATTATTTAAACCGTAATTGCTCTTGTAGACTGTTAAATTGTGTTAATTGTTTTTGATAATAATATGTTATTTAGGGATGGAATACCTTATTGCGAGAAAGATTACCAGAAAAATTTTGGAGTTAAATGTGCCTACTGTAGCCGATATATTTCAGGAAAAGTTCTCCAGGTTAGTTTTCAAATATTATGTTTATTTTGTACAATTTATTTATTTTAAAATTAAAATACTCATAAATAAATATGCATAATTGTTGAGTTAGACTGATGTTTGGTAACTTTTTCGTGATTTTATTTTAATCAACCAGTTTTAACCTATTTCTCGATTTCTAAATAAATGTTAATGGACTTTTTTTGACTTGAATTTAGTATTCGTGCTTGGGTTTGTTAAGGTTTGTTATAAAGTATAAGTTTGGCATAATTAGTTGACTAAAGAAAGACTTTTTATTCCTTGTCTATTCTATGAACACATGTATCTGCTGTTTTAATTGTTAATTAAATGAAAATCATATTGGCAGTTTGTGGTAGTAAACACATAATGCCCATATATAAACACAATGAAAATAAATACATAATGGTTCCATATATGTTTAAGCCTTATATCAAAAGATTCTGATCGGATATTGTATTTCTGGTTTATTATCTTGCTTATAGCAAATAAAATGTTTATATAATTGATCATAAGAGATGGGACAGGGAATACAAAAATCCAAAAGTGTTATTTTAGGAAATTGTATTTTTCTGGATTTGTTTGTTTACTGTGAAGTTTATAAGTAATGACTTCAAGTAAGTTTTAGCTAAATCATTGTTATATTTAATGAGCCCTTTTGCTTATTAAAAAACAATATTGTAATAGTTCTTTTTAATATTAATGTGACATTATTAATGCATTTTTCATAAATATTCCAATTTTTTTTAATATCTTGTTACTTAGATTTTGGTCATTTTGTGCACATATGATTTTAACAGAGTAAATTTAAGTTTTCATTTACCATATATAAATTGAGACAGTGAGTGCACAAATGGCCTAATCCACAAAATAACATTTGAGTTAACAGCAATTATTATACAGTAAACATAATTTTTTAAAGGGACAGTCGGCCCAACAACATTTCTATTTTTGAAACTAGATAGCACCACTGATCTGTTTGCATCCTAATAATATTGTCCTTATAGAAAGCACATACGGTCCAACCACATCAGTTGTTATTGTTTCTTTTCATTTATCTTTTACTGTAAAGTTATTTCAGAAGATATTGACAATGATTGAAGATTAGAACATTTATTGGCTTTATATATACATACTTCTCCATAAGGCGTTACATATATCCTGAAGAGAGGAAGTGCCTCTCTGTGCTCAGGAGCCATAGCTTAAAAACTAAGAATTAAACAACAAAACTTAAGAAAAAAGGAAACAAAAGATTTGTATACATGTACACTAGTAAACGCCTAGTTCACAATTTAAATGAGTTCATGGTTTGCTTATAGATTATACTTTAAGTATTTCAAAATTATTTTCTTTTTTTGTCTTATCAGATACTTTTAGATCATTCGATAATAAATAAAAATATTTTATTGCAGCGTATATAAAAAATTTTCATATATGGTTTTTTTATGTTTATAATATGCAATGTCCTTATTTCTTGATCTGCTGGTAGAGTCAAAAAGTAGCACTTCAGTATTTATAGTGGAACATAACGATTCCCTTACATTTTCCCGAATGGTTTTTCCCGAACTGTAATTTTCCCGAATATGATAATCCCGAACTCGATTTCCCGAATAATAATTTCCCGAATACTAAATTCCCGATTATTTTTTTTCCCGAATGAGTATTTGAAAGATAGAAAATTACATTTAGTTGCTAGGCGACTATTTATTTATTTATCTATTTATTCATCAAATTATTATTTGATTTAATTTCAAAGGAAATTTTGATAATGGAGAGAAAATTTATAAGTGATAAAAAGTGTGTTATTGACGGATATGTTTATTTAAAATCAAAGGATAAGATCAGACTCGGTAAATCGTATTGGGATTGTAACAGGTTACGGGTAAAAGAGTGCAAAGCTCGCAAACAATGTCAGCGAAGGATGGCATAACCGGTTCCATATAGTAATGGGTAAAAATCATCCGGACTTATATTCTGCTCTGACGGAGATAAAAAAGGAACAAGCGGATACTGAAATTGCTGTAGCAGAATTAAGTTTCGGAAGAAAAATCAAAGCTGTTCCTAAGAAGAAGTGGCTCGATTTTCATAATAAAATTCGAAGTATCGTTTTGCAATATGGAAATTATGAAGGAAACGAGTTGGAATACTTGAAAAATATAGCACATAATATTGTATTGTGATTGAAGAAAATTTGTTATGTAAATAAATATTTTTTAATACTCATTCGGGAAAAAATATTCGGGAATTTAATATTCGGGAAATTATTATTCGGGAAATTGAGTTCGGGATTATCATATTCGAGAAAATAAATATTCGGGAAAATAACAGTTCGGGAAAAATCATTCGGGAAAATGATGGTATACCGAACATAACACACTTGGCTGCATACAGCTCTTTGAAAGTTGGAATATTACTGTTATTTATTATCCTACAATATTAAACAAGCTAAATTTGTATGTATGTTTATATTTATATATGTGTATTTGTCCACTTTTTATTAAAAACGACTAACGATTTTGGTGAAATTTTGTATACTAAATTTTATTGTTGTCAGGAATCGATTGTGACATGTCTCATATATGTGAAAATTTGCTAAGTACACTAAACACTGCGCGTACACAGTGTGTCACGCGTGTACACTAAACACTGCGCAACCATACAAGGCAACAAGTATATATATAATAATCACATACAGATTTCAGCCAATAAATCTATATTTTTACTACACATCTCACGTTATCATGAATAAGTCGTAAATTTTGCATTTTTGGCAAAAATGTCATCACAAGATATGTTAATTTTAGTTCGTGCAATTAATGGATTTAATTAATTAATTCGATGGAAAAACATCGAGGCGGGCTATTGTCACGTTATTATGAAAACTGGACATCTGATTGGTTGCTAGGCTACAGTAAAAACGTAGGACATTCCTGAACATTCTGTCACATACATAGAGGCATATTGAAGATATAAAAGGAAAAATCTAAATTTAAGTGTTCCAATGGTGGTAAATTAATTACAAAAGGAAAAGTTTTACATGAAAATTACACATTTGGAACTCTTGTTGAAAGCTTTTTTAATGATATTTTTGCTGAATATATAATTAGTTTGATATGTTTATATATATATATATATATATATATATATATATATATATATATATATATAATATGTTTGTCCAAAAACGACTAACGGTTTTGGTGAAATTTTGTATACTAGTCTTTTGTTGTCAGGAATCCATTGTAAGATGTCTCATATCTATGAAAATTTGCTAGGTAACTAAATTCACATGTGTACACTGGACATAAATACACATGTGTACCTTTACCGAACGAAGCTCGTTCACCCAGTACTTGTTACTTATACAATAAAAGCTCAATAGCAACAATAAGTATTTTGATTTTATTTTATTTCCACCTTAGAATCACTTAGAATACTTTATTTAATGTTATTTGTAAAATAAACATTTTTTTTTAAATATATAATTTTCATAAATAGTTGTGACATAATTTTCATAAATAGTTATGACATAATTTTCGTGTTATAATCTAATAATAAAGTACTGTTAATACATTAAATCTGAAAAACAAATAACCCAACCTAAAAGAAAATACTGAACCTGGAAATGAACAAAATGCACATGTTGCCTAAGCCACATTTTCTTATAAAAAAATGTTTTTTACAAATCAATATTTTTATTATAAAAGCTAGTGGTAAAGGTAATGTGTATACAAATTTTCAAATTAAAATGAAAATCCATCATCCAATGAAAAATTAGTACCATATTTTGTGGCAGTATTTATACTTGATTTCCTCAAAATTCAATGTCTAAGGTTAGCACTCGAGCACTCTGTTTCAATTTAGCTTAAGATAGTAATTAAATTCCAAGATTAAAATTGTTATTTATATAAAAAAAGGTTTTATAATCTAATTGGCTCCAAAGATTGTCTTTATTTTTTACACAAACAATGTGTAAACTATATCATCATATATGTGTAAAAAATTAAGAAATTATTTTCGTCAAAAATTATTATTAAATATTTTAAAAAGATATTTAAATTCGAACTACATGCAATTTAACATGGCTGTAGTTATCTTATATTTAGGATGTGTGCCTAAAAGTGGCCTAGTTGAATTATAACATTTATCTAATTTAAATGATTTCTTGCTTAGGCGGGAGAAAACCATCACTTCCATCCTACTTGTGCTCGCTGCACCAAGTGTGGAGATCCATTTGGGGACGGCGAAGAAATGTATTTGCAAGGTAAATTTCCAAAATGTGGCCTATAAATTATCCTTGTCATATATATACAATGAAAAGTTAGCAAACACCGGACGGTTATAAAAAATATATTTTGTACAAGACTAATGATCTTCACACGTTTGTGGTTTAAATGCCAGAACATTAAACATATTGGAAAAAGTGTAGTACGTGAAATATTCATTAGATTGAAGAAATATATCATGATTTTTTTGTGCTAAATAAATGTTCACTGGAAGCAAAGAGTTTAGATGAATATATGACGGGGAAGATGGGATAAGAGAAAGTCCTTATTTTTGCACAATTGACAAAATGAATAATGACAATAATGACAAGTGAATAATGAATAATGACAAGTGAATGATTAATAATAGTGCATTTTCTGTGAATTGTAAAATGAATTAGAGTACACATTCTGTAATACAAAATTTTTCTTATCTGGTTTCCCCAAAAAGTGAAGATCTATTGAGTTTTTTTTTTTAACTTGCTATTGTTTGTATAATTACATATTGCTGGCTTTGCAATACAATAAAGTTTTAAAATTATATTTTTCAGGAGGAGCGATATGGCACCCTCGCTGTGGTCCTGGGCCGACGGAAAATGGAACCATTTTAAACGGTTCCGTTAATGGACACACAACTGACTTAGAAGGTGATAGCGTAAAAGACACACCTCGTAGCACTGAGTATGAAACTGCTTTAGATACTGCTCGAAGTGGCGGCGAGTTTGATAGAATTAGTAATTCCGCAGCAAGCGAAATACAGGTAAAATACTCTACTAAAATGCATGACCGTAATATTTTTTTTTATTTGCTTTCGCTTGTGTTATGTGTAGGCTAATTAACAGATCAATCAGTAGGGAATTTAATTTCATTATAGAATAAATATAAATAGTTTCTTTAAACTGCTAAGTTTATTTGGAGAATAATAAAACTTTAAAATATATTCTGTAAATTTGTACAAAACAATAGATCTCTTAGTAAGATAATGCTGAACATCAGTCAAGTAAAAGATGAATTTTCTCTTAGTGAAGTTTGTTAAATATATTTGCCCTAGTCATGAGTTGACAGAGGTGATCAGAATTGACAATCGAACTACTAGTTTAGCTAAGAGATGTTTAAAAAAAAAATTATCAAAAGTATGTTTTTCTTAAGAACTGCATTAGGAATTTTTATTAAAATCAGCTTATTGTAAAAGCAGGGCGGAATGGGAAATTAGTAGGGGAGAAAACATAAAAAGCCTACTTCTGTTTAAATTTCATAATCATATTTTAATGAAATGTTAAGTCAGTATACTGAATTTGAGATTTTCGCTCCAGAAGTGAATAAACGCTTTTGGGTTTGTCTTTAATTTTCACCCCTTCCCTTCCTCCTAACTACACAAAATACCTGCTTATTATCGTATAAGATGTTATAACTCTTTAATTGTAGTCTTTAAACGTATTATATATTGTGGGTTTACCCACTTCTCAGTTTTATTACTGTTTTACATTTTACAGGATTGTTTTTAACTTTTCATAATGATTGACAGATTATAATTTCCTTAGTTTTCTTTTTTTTTTAACTAGATGCTTTAGTTTTAAATTTGATGTATTGTTTTTATTTTTGCACATTTAGGTGTTGAATGCTTTATTTTAATTTAGCATGGTTGAGGTTTTTATTTGTTTTGTGTTGTTTTTTGTTTGTGATGTTTGAGTTTGTGTGTTGGCACAGTTCTCACTGCGTTCTCGAACACCCAGCTTTAACGGATCCTTGTGTTCCCCGTACAATAGTCTTAATAGAAAGGTTAGTCGTGCATTTATTATTTTTATTAGCTTTGTAGTAGTCATAATTGTTTTATTTTTCACTCAGTAATTTATATTTTTGTATGAATTGATTTGTTTCTTACTTCTCTGTGTCACACTCTTTATAAAATTCACTTTATAATTGACTGAAATTTACTTGTTGATAGTTCAGTTTTTAATAAGATGTTTTTTGTAATTAAAAGATAATTTTTAAATGTGCTGAGCAAGTTAATTGAACTCAAATTGATCTAATTTTACCATGTGTGCAACAAAACACCAAATGCTTATGCACATGTTTGAGTCGTGTTGATATATAATTATATATATATATTATAATTCTTTTGTTAGCGAGGACAAAACTTAGTTTTTTTTAATGAAATGTTTATTTCCTGTAAGGGTTTGCGGTGCCTCAAATTTTACGGGTCGGGTCGGGCCAAGTAAATATTAACTTTTATTTTTAGGCAATAGTGTACACAGTACGCATAAATATTTTCACTACCAAAATTCGTAATATACAAATAGTATAAAGAAAGAACAATTTAAATAATCATCGAAGGTCAGGTGTCTAACCAATTATAATCATTCTATGTGTTTTACTCGACAAAACCAATTGTTGACCTGTCAGTGGGTGCAGTATTATCGGTTAGTAGTTTTATTTATTGTGATGTTACAATGAGAAGGCACCAAGTGGACTGTGCATGTTTATAAATATCGTATCCTTGTCGGCTGGATCAGCACACTGCCTTGTCAAATAAATATGTCTGTGATTGATAACAGTACACAATCAGTTCAGAGAATCTACAGATATCCTTTTTTGGAATGTATATCGCTTCATGATTGTCACTAAATTAAAAGTGTAATTATTTCAAAAACAAATCAAATAAAAATATTGAACATAATGAGCCCGTAATACATCGGTTTGTTGCGGTATTCACATATCTTTTGTGCGCCAATATAATTGCCCTGTGGTGGTATTTACATAACTTTTGTGCGCCTATATAATCGGTCAGTGGCGGTATTCATACAATTTTGCGCGCCAAAATAATGGTGGTCCGTGGTGGTAATCAGATCAACAGCGTCCGTATTACATCGACCCGTGGCGGTATTCACACAACTTTTGCACGCCAATGTAATCGGTCCGTGGAGGTATTCAGTCAGACCAACAGAGCCCATATTACATCGGTCTGTGACAGTATTCACACAACTTCTGCGCACTGATATAATCTGCCCGTGGTGGTATTCGTTGAGACCAACGGAGCCTGTATTACATCGGCCCGTGGCAGTATTCACACAACTTTTGCGTGCTGATATAATCGGCCTGTGGCGGTTAGAGGATTAAATATGAAATAAAGAAAATTTTAATTCTGTTTTTTTTTTGGACTTAGACCTAGCTAAAAATGTGATGGGTTCCCCATTTAACTTTTTGGCCCAGCTCGACCCGAATTCTAAAAAACTCGGCTCGCAGACCCATAATTTCATGTACAATTTTTTTAAGTTTATTATTTTATTTTATAGTTTTATTGATAAAATTTTGCTTGTTTTATAAGATCTCAATTTATAGAGAGAAATGAGCAGTTGATCTTCGCAACATTGTAAAATAATGTTAGCAAAATATTAACACTGTGTGGATAGGCCCATTATAAAGTGTTCATTTGTAAAGCATGGATCTTCATGCATGGTATTTGCCAGTTATATAAATATATCATTAAGTAATTGAATTTGAAGAGATCCTCCTTTCAGTTTTCAGAATGGCCAAATCTTGTAGATGATTTTAACTAACGTTTCTAGTTTCTCACAACAAAGTGAGATTAAGCTATAACCCGTCTAGTGGTGGTTTCCTTCCTTCTCGCTAGAGCAAAATAAAGAACGCTGTGGCCATTTATGATTTTGCTGTCAGAACCATATCCCTTGTAAAATAATACCATGCAGTATCTTTAAAAATAATATTTAATTTTTCTTTATTCAGAATTGTATTTAATTAAGTAATAATTTATGGTTATGTTCAGTTCATATAAAACTTCATAAAATAACAGTAGTCAGACTTCAGAGGCTGTGTATATGTTTATCCACAGAGTGTTAAGGAAAAAATGTTAAAAGTTATATTTTAATATCTGGTGCTTATAATTCAGATAAGTATGAAGGATTGGGTCAGAGAAATTGTGTAAATAAGCAAAGGTAACTGCTTTTTTTAGACATACTGCAGAGAAGTTTGGGTTATCCTGGAAATAAGGGAGAAGTATGAGAGCACTAGTTATAGAGCTTTGAAATTTACAAAAATGAGTAAATTAACTCACTGTATTTCTTTTCAAAAAATCAACGTACAGTTTGTGTTGCATATTAAGTGCAAATTATCAAGGTTCGTATATTTTGTAGCGTACGATCATCACTTGATAATTCGCACCTCTATAATTCGTAAAACTCCGAATCGTACTGAGATGCTGGACCAGTGAAAAACTTGATAAATCATATGAAAACGGTGCATTTTGGTCCCTTTCTTATTTTATAATGAGAAAACTCGGTGTCCGCTCTGTAATTTGTACTTAGCTCAGCTTTTGCGTTGCCTCTGTAAATCCTACTGAACAAATTTCTTATTTAGACTGTGCGAGCACAATAGTGTTTATTGTTTGAGTCATAAATCTACAGTCATCATTGACTATAACCCATTCATATCAAACACTTTTACTTACTGATCAAATATGGTTCATCTTTCTTTAGGAAATGGCAACGCTTATAAATGTCAGGTGTAATCATATTATGAAGCAGCTTATTCATAAATAAACTGTACTGTTAAACACAAACGACACTATACTTGCCTGCACAGACTAAACAGAGTGAGGCAGTAAATGGACAGTATCAGTTGTTATAGAGACTGTTTCAGTGCAATTTTGTTTATGTAGAGCTATTACTGTTAATCTAATGGGTGCGTAAAAATGTAAATCTTTCCCTTACGGATAAAAAACATACTGTATGTATTAACTGTACTGTACTCAATAATTGACATTTTTTTCTTGGTCCCTTCAAGTGTGGAATATCGAGTGGAGATTGCATATACAGTTTTAAAAATTTCCAGGGTCGAGTTTTAAAATTGATACAAATATTTATATATTTTTGACAACTATTTTTGTTGCAGTACAACTACCAGCGAGCAGGAAGTCCTGGACTGATCCTTCGGGAGTACAAAACCCCGCAATACAGGGAAGATATAAGTCGGATCTACACGTATAGTTATCTGACTGAGGAGCCTACACAGGGATATTTAAAGCGACCAATTGACCCTTATGACAAACCTCCAACTTCTCCGCACTTTCATCGGCCTCCATGTAAGTTGAACATTTTTTTTTATTTAAACTTGTGTACAGTAGCGTCTCAATTAACCATCAGGTCAGGTTATTTCTGTTAGATCTGACATTTTTAAACAGTCTTCCATAGTAAATAATTCATAATAAATAATGAAAGTAACCTAGATAAAACAAAATGTCACTGGATACAACTTATTTAAAGCTTAAGCAATGACAGCTGGCACTAATTGCTACCCTAAGCAAATTGATAATCGAAAAGTGAACAATCCTGTCATCTAGTGGAATGGAAACACTTCGTATAGTGTCAACAAGTTCCGAAAGAGTCCATGAGTGTTCCATTAAAAGATAAACATTCTCACGTTATTTATGATAATACTATTCAGCATATAAGTCAGTCACGTGAGTATTTTAAATGGTGTGTACAATGCTCTTGCATATGTTACATGATTACTTGTTAAAAGGTTAATAGTGGATAATTTATTGTATAAAAGACCTATGTATGTAAAATTTTTATGGTTTTTTTTTTTAACATCGGACTAGTGTGCACACTTGAACTTATGCAGACGATGGGATGATTTATAGCGAATGAAAATGCCAAGCTCTGACCGAGAATCGAACTCGGGTCCTCAGGGTGAAAGCCCATCAACTAGTAAAACATTCTATGCTATAAACAGAGTATATAGTATGTTATTTTTACCGATTGCAGAAAATAGGGGTTTATTTCTATTACCTGTCTATTTTGTCTTCCGAATGGTCTGTGTTATGGTACTGCATCCCCAATGGTTCCGAGAATGACGGTTGATTGAGACTACTGTATTACCAATCATATAACAAATTGTTTAAAAGGAAACATCTTTGGAAAGATTATAAATGGATAATAGCATTGTGTAACATGTCTCTAGTTGGTAAAACATTATTTCTTTTGCAGCTGCACATTCTTTACACGGTAGCAGCAAGTCATCAACATTGCGCAGTAGTCGTTCAGGAATGCAAGTCCTGGTGGATTCAATTATTCGTTCTGAGACACCGCGTCCTCGTTCACCGCACATGAATAATGAGGAACCAATCGAACTGTCTCATTATCCTGCTGGCCATCCTCCGAATCCTGGCGAAAAACCGAAGATAGAACGTGATGATTTTCCAGCCCCGCCTTATCCATACACTGATCCTGGTAATGATGTTAAGCAAGGATAGCTTTGTTTTAATATTTAGTACAATTGTGTATAATAATAAAACACTATAAATATAATAGAATACTGTCAGAAACTGACTAAAAATGTGTTCTATTATGCCAAATTTTCTTATTCTAGAGCGCAGACGAAGATGGTCTGATTCTTATAAAGGGGTACCAATTTCAGATGATGAAGACGAAGTGGATGGTCTTAATTATAGAGAAATACATGATCGAAAATTGAAGGTAATCAAACAGTAAGCTGCTTTTAATAGTCAATGTAAGATCAGTCATTTCACAAATAGAAATTTTTTCACTCGGTCGGTATATTAAGTGAGGAGTTCGCTTCAACTGAGATGTATAAAGGTTTTGTTAGTACCAGGGAAAAGATAAGAAAAGAGTTAAGAGAATAAAATTTACTTATATCATTGAATGTAGTTGTTGAATTTTGTTCATTATCAGTGTGAATTTCATTTTCCACATTATTTTGTTTGAAATTAGTGTGACTAATTTAATTTATTATTACAACATAGCCGCCAGACCACATATTTAAGTAATTAGAATTATTACTTCTTTTCTTCCATCTAGTGGTCTTTTAAGTCACCTTTTAAAGGCTACCACAGTTTTGAAATTTTACTGTTACATCTTCAGGTCATAATACAAAAGGTCACAATCCCCTTTCGACGTTGTCACGAAGTCAACCAAACATTGATAACACACGTAACAGTATTAAACACAATTATATGATTTTTATTTAAAGCACAACGATAACATGTGGTTTGGTCAAACACTATTGTGCAGCTCGTGTGGCATTCTGTAATCCAGACTGTAACGATGTACAAGTTGCACAGCAATGTTTGGCCAAACCAAATCTTATTGTTGTGCGTTTTAATAAAAATCGTGTAATGTTGTGATGTGTATTTTCAATGTTTTGTTAACTTTGTGATGACCTTGGCAGAAGGATTTGACCATTTGTACTATGGCCTGAAAATGAAACATTGAAGTTTCAAAACTGAGGTAGCGTTTATGAGGTAAGTTAAAAGGGCGGAAGAATCTGCCCTTATAGGTCATATAAGGGCTCTTATAGGTGTGCCTTCAATAGGTCATAATCTGAATTGTTTAATTAAATTTACAAAATTTCACATTATTTAACTTTTTAGAGAGAGGAAGAAGAATTAAGTAAAATAGATTCAGGTATTGGAAAGTTGTTCCTTCAGAACGTTAGAGAACGTGAAAAGATTCGTGCTTGGAAACAAAGCCACTTAGATCCTCGTAATGCTTCCCGAACCCCGTCTGCCGCTAGGGAACCTAACTACCGTCTCCGCTACCAGTCGTCTGTTAATGCATGTAAGTATTTATTTCATTTAAGTAGTTATTTTCGTAAATCTGTTCTGCACTGGGAATCAATGTTAGCATCCTCTTTGATGTTAATCGTTAATTTTGGTTGATTTTTATTTAATTTATTTGTATGTAATTACTACTGAACTCTTATCATCATTTGAAGAAAAGGAAAAATATTGCATTTTCCTCAGTTGTTTCTAAACCCAAATAACGTGTATCTATATGTGAATTTTCATATAATTATGTTAACATTGCGTACATAATAACAAAAGTTATTAATTCAACTGTTACCGTAATATAAATAATTAAGAGTGATACTACATGTCCTGCATCTAGATTTCTTCTAACAGCATTGAAATCCTGACCGACTACATTATAGTATTTAGTAAAAGTATCTGTAGAGATACGAGTGATTATGGATTAATAATGAGTAACACACAAAGTAATAATATACTGTTGATTGTGTTTGCAAGTTTAATAATTAGATCTTAATTATTATTTTTCACTTGCAAAGTGTATGCTTTTAAGTTAGGCCTGAAGCGATTTTAACCTCAGTATTGCCGGTTACAATTAAGATTATTTCCTACTAATATATTGTTAAGCCTTCTTTAACTAATTATAATCACCTTGCCTTTCACAATAAAATTATTTCCTACTAATATATTGCTAAGCCTTCTTTAATTTAACTTATAGAAATCTTGTCGATCACAATTAAAATTATTTCCTACTAATATATTGCTAAGCCTTATTTAATTTAACTTATAGAAAATCTTGCCGATCACAATTAAAATTATTTCCTACTAATATATTGCTAAGCCTTATTTAATTTAACTTATAGAAATCTTGCCGATAACAATTAAAATTATTTCCTACTAATATATTGCTAAGCCTTATTTAATTTAACTTATAGAAATCTTGCCGATCACAATTAAAATTATTTCCTACTAATATATTGCTAAGCCTTCTTTAATTTAACTTATAGAAAATCTTGCCGATCGAAATTATTTCCTACTAATATATTGCTAAGCCTTCTATAATTTAACTTATCAAACCTTGCCGGTCACAATTAAAATTATTTCCTACTAATATATTGCTAAGCCTTCTTTAATTTAACTTATAGAAAATCTTGCCGATCACAATTAAAATTATTTCCTACTAATATATTGCTAAGCCTTCTTTAATTTAACTTATAGAAAATCTTGCCGATCGAAATTATTTCCTACTAATATATTGCTAAGCCTTCTATAATTTAACTTATCAAACCTTGCCGGTCACAATTAAAATTATTTCCTACTAATATATTGCTAAGTCTTCTTTAATTTAACTTATAGAAAATCTTGCCGATCACAATTAAAATTATTTCCTACTAATATATTGCTAAGCCTTTTTTAACTTATAAACACGGTACAATTGAATACAGCTTATTTGCTAATTCAAATACAATTTGTGTAGCACCATCGCGAAATATGGATGCCCCTCGTCCTTGGGAAGAAGATGAATTGTTGGATCGGAGTTCCAGTTATAGATCCTCCATGGGTCACTCTGTAGGGGCAATTCCTAGCTATAACGGTGAGCCAAGCTTTTTCAGAGTGCATGATATATTTCAGTATGGAATGTGCATAATTTTAAATCATTTAATACGTACGATTGAAATTGATACTAATTTGGGACTGTCCGAACTGGAAAACACAATCCAAACCGAAAATTATAGTTCATATTTTCCCTCCGGTCTTAAAGTAGAAAATATTTAATAATGATACGATATTGAGTATAGATGTAGTTTTTGAAGATGGAGGTTTTCCGAAACGCGTCAACGAAAGTAATTGACGAAGCTTGGGAAGGCAGATCATTATACTGAACATAATGATACGTGATTTTAATTATTGCAATTTTTTTTGTTCCTCCAATGATGTTTGTTGAGTAAAAGAAAAAAGTAATGATATAAGGTTTTTATTATTGGCAAAAGTTAGGACCATTAAGTCCTCTTTTCTTCCACTTATTTCCAATCTATAAACATTCGAGGAGAACATTCTGTCAGAGCATAATTATATCTTCATAAGTGGGTAGTCTTATCTCTAATACTCTTGTCTTCCTATCACAAGGCTTATGAAGTACTGTATTTATAAAAAATGCACAATCTATTATTCTGTTCTAAAATCTATGAACAAATTTAAGTGTTCAGAGAGAAAATAAAATTTAGAAAATATCTTATGAGTAAGTACATTGTGTAAGATATGAAAAGATGTAGGTAGTACAGGTCTGATCAAAACATTTAAATTATAATTTCTGTTATCAAACTAAGTATACTAGTCAGCTGTTAAGAAACAAACTTCTTTAAACCTGGAATTTTGTATTTATTTCGAACTGCTCTAACATAGGAAAAGCCTCAGTGCTTTCTACAGTTTTGTTAGGTCAGTCGTTATCTAGTCGATCTGTGTTCTCGGACATTAAAACAAACGTTAATAATATTTCATCGCTATTAAATTAATTCTTTAAGAAGGCACTGCTATTCTGGAACAGTACTTTAGTGAAAACAAATTAAAAACATTTTGAAAACAAACTATTTATGTTTATGTATATTTAAAAGAAAATGTTTTGTGTTTTGATGTACAACCAAATCTGTGGCACACAGAGATCTGAACATTTTCAACGTAGGTAAACAAAAGAAGGTCGGACAATACCTTGAAGTTTGATTTTAAAATTTGAAATTGATTTTTTTAAATGTATTTAGCTGAAAATTATACCTGTTTACGTAGAACATTCACTTTGTATGTGTGTGTGTGTCGCACGTGTGCGCTGTCAGGTGCAATGTTGCTTGGTGCTGCAGTGTACTAGCAAAAACACACTACACAAAGATAACCTTGCTCTCAGCTGAATAAAACACGAACAAAGAACACCAACTGTCAAAGTTTTTCCATGAATATTGTGATTTCAGATAACCCCTGAACACCTGAGCCAAGTAATATGCCATGACCACTCCAACCGAACTTTTTGTTTTTCCGAAAACTAACTTGCTAATCTAATTATTTCTTATCGCAAACATCTTTCATAGAATTACATCAATATATTTTATGGCTCGTGTAAAAACCATTAAAAACACAAAATGTTGTGTTTTCTCATGTGTACATGTAACTGACTAAACCGCAGCAGTATTCTAAGTGGGAACAACCCTGAATGTAATTCTCTGTCAGCAGTACTTAGCCTTACATGTTAAAAGATTAAGAACAAAGCTTCATTATTACTGAGACTATACAGGCACGAAGAATATCTAAAACTATTTTCCTTAATTTCGCCAATTATAGTTTGACATGTGAGGAGATGACGTGCATAAGCTCAAGTCTTAATAGCAAATAAAAATATTGAGTTAGCATTGGTTCTTTATTCGCAATAGTAAGACAGCAGAATCAGTCACATGACTGTTAGCGTATGTTCGTATTAGTTATTCTGCAAGCTGTCTTCCCCTTGCAGGGCTTCTTTAAGGTTTTGTTGACTGTTGTTAATCATTGTTTATTTTTATTTTTTCCATTATTTTTTTTTTTAGTAATAGATCAAAGCAAAAGCTTAATTTCAGTGAATGTTACTGAAGAACAAGGAAAGGGCAGAAAAAACTATGTCGGTAGTATGCACAAATTAAGACTAACTTTATCCATGAGAAGTAATTCATTCCTGCTTAAAGATCGGGTCTTTGTCAGTGTAAAGGAAGCAAGAATAGTTGACAAGCATGAGTTCATTGATCAATAAGAAACAGTGAGGAAACCATTAGACGTATTTCCCCAGTTAGTGCTGATAATATAAAAGACACGGCTATTAGATGGGCTTCTTACAATTTTATTTGAAAAAAATTGAAAAGTGATATAATCTTAATGGTATAAAAAAGCTAAGATGCTGGAGGGTAAAAATCTTAAGAGACATTTTAGAAATCTTGACTTAATATCCAACTTCAGCTTTCATAGGTACTGCAGGAGGTGAGAGGAAGCTCTATCACCTGCTGGTAGACAGTGAGGCGATTGCTACAAGAAGAGTTAGTATTTTGTGGAGTCACACCAATTAGAAGTGAGATATCCCTTGAATCCTCTCCTAAAACGGACTTCATGAGAAGATACTGTAACAGAATCTCAGGAGTATAGGAAGGATGCACAAAATCTAGGAATGTAGTGTGTAACCCCTAATATTCATTCATCCATGTCCTATATGTTCAGGCATAAGCTCACATTTCCAAATTTTGGTAGCTTTTCGTAACAAACAATTGAATTTTTGTTTTAGCGAGTCATGTAAAATGATTTCAAACGTCAATAAACAAACATGTTAAAATCTGTTCAAATATTCTCTAAAAATCTACATTATTAACATTTTTTTAATTTTTACATTTTGATTAAGTGTACCTGCGAGATTCTGCACATCAACTCCTCATATTTGTAATCCGTGATATGCCTGATCCGTAGTTACTATTATTGTCTGTATATGTAATTCATTCATACTTTTGTGGTGGTGCTTTTGCTACTTTGTTTAAAAGCTTTATTATAGGAATTGTTAAAAGAATTAAACTATTGCAAAACGGTAAATTATCATAAAATGTGTGCATTACTTCCTGTTTCTTCAGAAGTAATTAAAAAAAATAAAAAGTACATACAATTTATCAAACAAAATATTGTACAATATAAATAAAGATAAAAAAATAATGTACTACAAGATTAGGGAAATTTGTATCAACTATCCAGAATAACCTTTGTTGAAATAACCTTGTTTCCCTTGCCATTAATAATAATATTTCGTTCTTACAGCCTAACTGACACTAAGCAAAAAAAAATATATATATAAAATTTTACTTCATTATAAACTGAGTTATAAGGCCGTGTAATTAAAAACTTTATAGTATTATGTATTAGAGAACTTTAATTAAATTTAAATTATTGCTTATACACTGAGACAGTTAAGCCTACAAAGAAATAGAATAGTGTAGAGTAAGGTCAGTCCAGTATAATGATCTGCCTTCCCTAGCTTCGTCAATTATACTTTTGTTAACGCGTTTCGGAGAACCTCCATCTTCAAAAACTATATCTATACTGGTCACGAATATTACGGCCCGTCCTATTTATAATATTCTATCTCCACCTCGTACCCCTCCTCTATTCAACACGTGTAATAGAGGTCGTCCCTCCTGTTAATTTTTGACCGTTGAAGAGAAAGTTCGAAAGGAGCCAATCAGAAGCGAGCGAAAATGTATGATTTTGAAGAGCCAATCAGAAGCGAGCACGTCAGGTTTAATGTACACGTGTTGAATAGATGAGGGGTACGAGGTGGAGATAGAAAATTATAAATATGATGGGCCGTAATATTGGTGACCAGTATAGATATAGTTTTTGAAGATGGAGGTTCTCCGAAACACGTCAACAAAAGTAGAATTGACGAAGCTAGGGAAGGCAGATCATTATACTCAACATAGTGACAATAATCCTAGCAGAAAAGAAGAAGAATATAAAAAGAATTTCAGTCCAGTACTAAATTTATAATATTAAACATTTTTTTTTACAAATTGTAAGCACCATATATTGAAATATTCTATTCTATGAAGTACTGTTTTTTTTGCTATAAGGTTTTTAATAATGTACTAATATCTTGCACATACAGGTAAATATACAAAAATTAAAAAGTTAAATGAAAATGAATAAATAAAAACATAATCAGCTATTCTTATTTTATACAAAAAAAATGTGCTCAGGAAAATATAAATTAAACCTTCCCCCACTCAGTTAGGGTTAATACTTATATAAAAAATAATTTATAATGTGTAATAATTATTATTATTTTGTAATTATTTATGTTTAATAATTGCACTTAACATTTCGTATTTGCATCTGTGTTTATGTATTTGTTTTTTTTTTAACTAGTGTATTTACCCTTGTGTTTCTTGTTAACTTTAAAAACTTTTTGCTGCAAGTTGAGCAAATATTATAATTTCTTTTTTATTTTATAATATTTTATTTTATTTTATATTTATTTTATTTTATAATAACTTTTACTTAAATATTTAAAAATACAACCAAAATTCTTCATTTTCAGAACCTGTTCTGATTCACTTCAGAATGTATTTACACAATCTCACAAATTATATTATTAATTTGCAAGTAGCAGCAAATTAATTCATTAATAGCCCTTTGATTGCCACAACCATTTTGCCAAGTCGTGTGCGTAAATTGGTTGGTTTTTCGTCATCTGGCAAACATTTCGGGAAACGATTTGTTGTAAAAATAGCCAATCAAACAATTCTATTTTAATTTTTGTTTTCATAATGAAACGAAGTACATAAAAAGAAACGGAGTTGTGTGAAAAAGGTACACACGAGAAGAGCATTAAAAAAAATAGAACTTTAAAAGCAAATTTGAACTAAATTTTGAGTTGTAAAGTTTTTTCAATTTTTTTTTCAGTTACACTGTGTCAGAAAAACAAAAAAAAAAAATATTACATAATATGTTTTATATATATTATAAAACAAAGCCCTGGTGATTCAACAGCTGTTGCATGTACAGATGTCAGCATTATGATTAAAAAGAAATAAACAAGCTTGACAGGACAAAGAGTCAACTGTTGATTCATAAAACTGACATGAATCAACAGCTGGAACCCTTTCAACAATTGATAGATTTTTCGACCTGTACAACTACATAATAATATAAAATATTACCAATACATGTATCTCAACAAACACCCTGCAGGAGGGTGCACACTAGCTGCACCTATTGAGAGGATTTAGACGTCCCTCGCGGTACCCGAGTCTAACACACACACTTGCAACACTAACACTTTTCTCTCACACTTACATTTAGGGAGGCGATAATAGCCTCAGTGTGCTTTTCGCCTTAAAATAAAAAAAATCTCAAATAGTGATGCTAAATTTTAGGCACTGATCATAACACTGCAACTAGCAACATCGTGGCATTCAAAGGGTTAATAATAATGAGTAATTAAAGCAGTTCATTTTATTCAACTTTATTTTGTAAGTTATTCTTACTGAAAATGTATCAACTCGTACTTGCAGGAAAGGGTTAATTAATTTTAGCTTATGCGTATTAATTTTCTAGTTTGTGAAAAAATATTAATATTTTTTGTGAATTAATTTCAATTACTTTTTTTGTTTTTCTTCTGTTTGCTTTGTTTGTAGCTGTGCTTAGTGTGTAGTAATGTGCATGTATGTTGTTTAGTTGTCTCTTCGCACAATGTCGCTCCTCGCCCTGGCTATGGTCTCAGAGCCTCGACACTTCCTGCTACAACCCGTTTCGATTCAGTAAGTTGAGCAGATTAGTTGCGACTCTCGATGCTCAATGCTCAAGTCAGAACAAACCTTAAAGAGGATTTCAGGAGATTTATGTAGCAAAGCTTTAATAATCTCACACTAAATTATTTTTTTTAAATAGAAATTTAGTATGTCGTCTGTTACAAAAAGAAATTATAATTGATATTAATTTTTAACCCTCGTACCGGAAGCAGTCATAAATCGTACGTGATTTTAAATGCTGTGCAGTATTATTTAAATGTAAATAAATTAATAAAATATTTATTTGCATAACTTGCAATTTGTCGAACATGATGAGATCGTATTAATGTCTGGATGAGGGAAAATACTCGTCTAAATATACCAGTCAGTCACTGTTTTTTTATTTAAATAAAACTTTTGTTACATTATCAGAATATTAAAAAAATATTTTATGCTATCATTAAATCATTCAAGATGCAAATACTTGCATACAGTAATTCTTTATTAATACCTCAGTATTCATAAAAGCGTCTTAACTTATAATGTTTGAGAATTTTCTGGCAGTTCATTGTAATTCAGACCTAATGTGGTCGCTGTAATACAGACAAAGCAATTCAGATTTTTAGTATTTAGTTCGCTGTAATTCAAGCTTGCAGATTCGTAGGGTAACTGTGATTGGATTTTTCTGTTATTTGGTTCCGACGTTTTCATAAGTAGCTTATAATGACTACAAAATGTAGCTGTTAAACCAAATACAGTGTAACAACTGGTTCCTTCAGTCCAAGAAGTAATGTAAGTAATTTAAATCAACTTCGTGATTTTGCATGCATTTGTTTTTTTATGTGTTTTTGCATGGCATATTTAAAGAAAATAACGTATTTTAAACATTTTAACCTTTTAAAAAGATCCCAGAGTGTTGTGTTGTTTTTGTACAGTAGTATTATAATGATCATAAAAATATATTTACAAAGTTTAGAGCAGTAAATCAGAAAATATTTTTATTTTTATTTACTTATTGAACTTTGTAAATACAAATGTGATTGGTTGGATTGTCCCAGGATAAATGGATTAGAAATACTTTAAAGGGGAACATAATGTACACCGAGTTTGGTTATACAGAGAAACTTCCCAACAACAGACTCTGCTCAGACCTTACAAAATATCCGTAGGTTTATTAAAGTTACAGACTTAATAGACTATTATATGTGGGCTAGTGTTAAAAGGGCAGCTTTGAGTTATCTGTATAACAGCTAAACAAAGCGAGCTTTACTGTCCCCCCCCCCCCACTGGAGCCTATTTGTGAAATATGCTGAAACTATATGGAAAGTAAGTCTTGTATAGTTCTTGAAATATTTAACTAAGCTTGGTAAGTTTGGAATAAAAACAAAAGCGAGAAAAATGCAGCTTCTTTTTTTTTAACACTGCCAGAAAAGAAAGATATGCCAGCATCCTTCTCGCACCACTTTCTTGCCAGTAATACCGTATTTTACGAATTATAAGATGCACTTTTTTCTTTGAAAAATTTCCTCCAAATTTCAAGTGCGTCTTATGCTCAAAATGAATACAAAAGTGCCCAGTGTTTGATTTAAAATTCCCGCCAGTCTTAAAAATGGCCATATATTCGATGCTACATGATACCTATCTTTATCAGGCCACATTGGATTCAACTGGCAGCAGCAGTGCACCAGTGCAACGAACGTAAGTTGCTGGGATTCTTAAACTTGCTAACACTGTCTCATTCCCGCCCCGCCATCACAAACCCAGACCACTGAGGATGCCTAAAATAAGTCCACATTGCAAATGGTCCAATTGCATTTGCTTCAACATGGACTTTTTGTTCCGAATTTTGTATTTCTTGTGTAAAAGAAACACTTTTGCAAATAGTCCAAAACCAATCACAGCGTAGAGAGGCCCATGGGCATGGCAGTAATCATAGAGTTAAAAATTGAAGAAGTCCCAAACACGCATATAATATGTGACTGAATTTAAAAAGCACTATCTAGTGGTAAAAAAAAATGGAATGCACAAGAAGTTAAACTGAATAATAAAACCATATATAATTTGCTGCTATATTTACAAATTTTGTATCTAGCCTATGGTTCTAGTCTATGGTGCTAGTGAACTTGAAAATGATTTGTGTTATCGGTAACAGTACAATATTTTTGTTAGTAGCTAGTTTCATAATGGAAAAAAATGAACAAAAGCATTTTTTTTAGTCTGGCTTTGCAATCTAATAATAAAAATGGTAAGTTATTTTTTTTTAAAATTAAGGTGCATCCTATAGTCCGTAAAATACAGTATATGAAACAAAGCATCATTTCTGCTATATCTTTTCTTTTCAAATTCGTTTCCAATAAGTGGCCTACCAGAAAAACTTTAAATTGTATAGTTTTGTTTTCTTCCGTACATCAGTAATTTCTAAGAAAAAGCTAACCCATTACGCTCCCATTTTAATATGCTGTCCAGTATTAAGAATTTCCAATAGTCCACCAGTGATTTAATGTCTGTGTCCATTTTTAGAATGTCTGCTAAATAGAAGTTCTTCTAGCTTAGAAAAACTTCGTCTAGGTTATGGAATACAAAAATGTGTTATAAAAAAGAATCCGCTATTCAGAAATGTCCAGAAATCCACTATATGAAGATACATAAGTTAGTATAGCAAATTGAAATAAAAGATATTTATAATTTTTTAGTAAAATGGGAGAAAAATCAAAAATAAACCTTAACCACCAATTTTTTAATTTTTTTTTTTTTTTGAGTTGCGAATGTCTTTTATTACAAATTGGTACACCAGGTTCAATAGTGAATTTACTTATATATGATAAATTTTAAGCAATATTTGATCAACCAAATTACAAGATTTTGTAAATACGATATTTGTGTATGAAATGTATATTTGTTGATACATATTTTTCCTTTGTTTGGGAGAAACTTGGAATGTGAGAAAATTTCTGCAGTGGTTTTATATAGCATTTGCATTTTGGCCGTTAGAGAGAGCATCAGAGCATTACCGGGAAGCAGTAAAATATTTTACGAGATTTGGTATGTAAAGTAAAAGTATGTTGAATGAAATATTTATTGTAAATATATACATACAACACAGGCGATAAATTATGTCGAAATATGTCGATTAAATTGATAATAATAATCGCTTTTTCTTATTTTGTTGGAAGCATATCATGTATCTTTTAGCAACAAAGATTTGCAGCTTGATGAAGTTACAAAAAAAATTAATTTACAGTTGCGCGCTAAAGGTGAATTCAATAAAAAAATGACTGTTTTGTGGTGAGGTACGAGAAATCATTGCTAATGTCACTTCTAAGTAATGTGAAATTAAATATATATTTTTAGATGTCAAAAAAAAAATATTTTTCAAACTTGCAATATGTTGACCTCTCCTAATGGAGGCACTGTTTTGTCTTCAAACACTGTTTCAGATATTTTTCAAACCCACCAAAAAAAATGTACGTGAACAATTTAACCTATTTTAGTTTCTGTGCCGAACACATTCTGGGAAACATCGCATATCTTTTTATTCACAACTTAATACTGAAACAAAAATATTTGACCTGTACATATGAAGTGTATTTATTAAAGCTTTGCTATAAAAATAAATTGGGATTGGAAGGTAAGTATTAGGAATATTTGATTATGGAATAGAATATGTGATATTTTGGTTACAGTTGTGAGTGCACTAAGGCACGTACCTAAACCAGGATATGGGCTTGCACCTCGCTCGCACACGTTCAGCTCTACAGCTGGCAGCGGAACTCCTGTAAGTTTGTAACCGTCATTGGCATTGTTTCAGAAAAAATATAAAAAATAACATTTTTTTTATAACTGATCGTCTTGGGGTATTGTTATAATTATTTTCATCTGTCCAACACAAATTCTATATTCATTGATGATAACTTTACAAAAGAATACAGTAAATATCCGTTGTAAGCCTATTATTATTGCAGTAAAAGATATATTTTAAAATACTTAACAGCAGTAAACTAATTTATTTTATTTATCGCTTCATATTAGGTTATTATACGAATAAAACTTTCCAATAAAAAAATACTAAATTGTACATACAAAATTTGAATGTTGTATTATCCGTTCTATTTGGTCATTTCCCATCTTATTCTCAGTTGCTGCTAACAAGATTCCTTATAAGGCCGTTCCTGGCACTCCAGTCAGTCTGGTAAAAAAAAAAGAAAATGATTTTCAAAGTGATTCGTGCTCAAATATATAAAAAGTATCTTTGGAAAAAGAATACTGTATAATCATTATGTATCAGAAACAAAATTATTGAAAATTCAATGAAAAATGCTAGAGTAACTGAAAGGGTGTTTCATTGTTTTGTGGCTAATAAGTTAGACTAGGGTTAGGCCTACAGACAACCCGCAACGATGGGTCAACACTTCTACAATTGTGGTAAGTATATAGTTTTATATTTAATATTTAACTATAATTTTTATAAATTGACATTTGCAATAATATATTTTTAAAAGAATTTTCATAATTCTGAAAAACATTTTCAACAAAGTTATTTGCTATGTATATATAAATGTTACAATAGGTGACCTTATTGAAAATTACATATGATTTTGTAATATAAATAAATTTAATTTATTTAATATTTTGTTTATAATTCTAATTCTTTTTAACATAGCTAGAAAGCTAAAGTAATTTAATCTCACATGAATTGTTGAACAAAACATGATTTTTCCTTTTTTGTAATTTAAAATCATGAAAGACTTTGTTTCTGAGTATAGATCTCGGGCATGTCTACTGCATTAGGTCCCCTTTTTCTTGCAGTACAGTGGTACTTCGACATACGAGTTTAATTCGTTCCGTAACATTGCTCGTATCTCAAAGCAATTTTCCCCATTGAAATTAATTGAAATGCCATTAATCCGTTCCAGCTCCCAAAACACCACCTCATTTGTTTTTGTTGTGTTTTTGAATAAGAAAAATGTATTTATAAGAAACATTTATTTATAAATAACAAATACATATTCTATAAAAACATAATAAAAGAAAAAGTGAAGTGCTTACGGAAGCGCTTAATTTTCATCACTGGTCTTCGTTTTTTTCGTCACGCTTTGCTCATTTTCACCTGCAGATCGTTTTAAAAAACTGTCCAAGGAGGTTTCTTTCTTCCTATCTTTTAGGATATTGCGGAAATGAGTTAGGCAAGTTCCGTTGAACAACTCCCGATGCACGACCAGTTGCAATTTTTTCGGGGTGATTTTTATCCACAAACACTACAACTTTCTCCCACATTCCCAAGATCTCCTTTATATCTCGTGTAGAGATAACCTCCTCCATCTCTGGCTCCTCTTCAAAACTAATTTTTCGTTGAACCACCGTATGCTGCTGCGCATGTAGATCGTGTAACTCCTCGGTTGTCAGCTCCTGAGACTGTTCCTCGATGAGTTCGTTCACATCTCTCTCATCCACCTCCAGACCCATTGATTTTCCTAGAGAAACAATCTCCTCTACCACAGACACAATCTCCTCTTGGGTTCCAATCCTTCGAAGGCCCTTTCAGCTACAGTCTCCGGCCACAGCTTCTTCCATGCAGAGGTTAAGTTCCTTGTTGTAACACCCAGCCAGGCCTGATCAATAATTCTTAGGCATATCACGATGTTAAAGTGGTCTTTCCAGAACATGTGCACATAGACTGCGATCTAATCTGAGGTGGGAGAAACTGTTAGACGCTGCACATGACACCAACATGTGCCCCGCATATTGGTGTAGTGTGCGATTCCTCGTATCTCAAATCTTGCTCTCATCTCAAAGCAAAATATCGCTCACTCGGCGGCTCGTATCTCAAAACACTCGTATATTAGGGCACTCATATATCGACGTATCACTGTAGTTTCTTCGATGATCTCCAGAAGAATTGAATTTTGAAACACTTTATTAAATGTTCATTCATGATTTAGATTTTTTCACCTTTCATTACTCTCCTTTGGCTGGCTGGGCACTGAAGAAGCAAGTGTTTTATGTCATTTATACTTGGAGCAAGCTATGTTCGTGACACACTTTGACATACATGGACATAGTACATTTTATTTCAAAGTAATACGTGAGAATAGTAGTTCCACGAGAAAAAAATAACACTAAGTTGGACTGATACCCGACCACCAATTTGGATTTCGTCAAAAACACGCGACTGTTGACCAAGTGCACAGGTTAATAGGCGAAATAGACAAGTCTTTTGAATCTAAAAGGTATTGCGCGAGTGTCTTTCTTGATATATCGCAGGCCTTCGACAGAGTATGGCATGAGGGATTATTATTTAAAATAAAATCGTTCTTCCCCAGCAACACTTATAAGATCCTCAAATCCTTCTTAGAGAATAGATATTTCTTGGTGAATCACGGAGAGGCTTTCTCGGGTCTTTGCAATATTAATGCGGAGTTCCCCAAGGTAGCGTCCTGGGACCGCTACTCTATCTGATTTACACGTCTGACCTACCAACGTCAGACTGTGTAACAACTGGAACCTTTGCCGGCGACACACGCAATTTTGTCCTCTCACGAGGATCCAACAGAGGCGTCAAAAATCTACTAAAAAGGAATAAACGAGATTTCAACATGGCTCAAGAAGTGGCGAATCAAGGCTAATGAAACGAAGTCAATAAATGTCACCTTCACCTTAAAAAGGGTATATGCCCACCAGTAACGCTTAATAACGCCGAAATTCCACGAGCAGATCATGTCAGATACTTAGGGTTACACCTGGACAAGCGACTTACATGGCAGAAGCACATCTTTACCAAACGCAAACAGCTGGGACTGCAAATACGGAAGTACTATTGGCTAATTGGTCGCCGTTCGCAACTGTCAATGGGCAACAAACTTCTTCTTTACAATGTTATGCTTAAACCAATCTGGACCTATGGTATCCAATTGTGGGGGACCGCCTCTCATTCCAACATTGAAATCTTGCAGAGATTCCAGAATAAAATGCTACGAATGGTAACCGACGCTCCATGGTACGTGACAAACGAACAGCTGCATCACGACCTTCAAGTATATACAGTCAAACAAGAAATTCTCGTCATACTAAAACCTACAAAGAAAGGATCATAAACCACCCAAATCGCCTAGCGAAAGTCTTGATGGAGGAAACTCGCGCAACTCGTCGACTTAAACGGAAAATGCCCCAAGACACACTTAAATAATAAAGTAAAGTAGGATGTGACCCTAGTCGCATTCCGAGCATGTCATGACAAGTCCCGACCTACCTACTACTTAATGTCCCCAATATGTGACAGATTGTAAAAAAAAAAGTTGGACTGGTAAAATTTACAGTTTTGTTGATTTTGTGTTGTTTTTTTTAGGTTGACTTTTCTTTTAGTGGACTTGGTGAAAAAACTCATAGCACCGATTTCAGTAGTGGGAAATCAGACAGTAAGTAGTATATTGATACAGATTGATAAGATTTTATTTATTGTAATATTTATGTTTTTATCAAAAAAACTTTCTTTCTATCGCATTTGCATTTTGCTGATTGCTTTTTGCACACTGTTCTATATTATATTTTCAATGACTTTCAATATATTTATTGCCATTTTCTCACTTCAGCCACAATTTGTTGTGTTATTTCACTTGTAATCTCCGTTTGCTTTTCATAATAATCTTCTAATGCTTAAGAAATGTAAGTTTTGTGTATGTACTTCTCGTGTGTTGCTTTTTGAATTGCGTTGTAGCTTTGCTTAGTACCAGATAAAAAGTATAGCATTTACACTGCAAAACTTATATGTTGAATACCTGCTCATTGCCGCCTTTGTTTATTCATCTCAAGATTATTGTGCAGTAAATTCCTCAGTGAATACCACAAAAAAAAAATGTTGAAAAATGACTAAAGGACAAATTATCGATAGATTTCTTTTTACCTTACGAGGGTAGTCTGAAAAGTTTCCGACCTAACAAAGATACATTTTTTCAGAATTTTTTTTTTTATTTTTCAACATAGTCTCCTTGTACCTCTACACACTTCTCCCAGCAATGCTCCCATCTTTGTAACCCGTCCAAATAGTACTCGGCATTTTTCTCTGCAAAATGATTGTTCACAAAGGTGATTGCCTCTTCATTCGATGAAAATCTCTGTCCTCCAAGCGCAATTTTTAGATGAGGGAACAAAAAGAAGTCGCTTGGGGCTTCTGGTGAGTAAGACGGATGGTCAAGCAGTTCAAACTGTAATTCGTGGATTTTCGCCATGGCAACCGCTGAGGTGTGAGATGGTGCGTTGTCTTGGTGAAACAGGATTTTCTTTTTCTGCAAATGTGGCTGTTTTTCCACAAGTTCTGACTTCAGCTTGTCAAGTAATGATGCGTAGTATGCTCCTGTAATGGTTTTTCCTTCTTGAAGATAGTCAATTAAAATAACTCCATGACTATCCCAAAAAACAGTCGCCATCACTTTCCCAGCCGAAAAAAACAGTTTTTGCTTTTTTTGGAGCCGGTTCACACTTTGCAGTCCACTGTTTGGACTATATTTTTGTTTCGGGCGTATAATGGTGTATCCAAGTTTCATCTACAGTAATTAATTGGCGCCAAAACTGGGATTTATTGCGCCAACAGAGCATTGGAAATGTTCATTCGAACACGTTTTTGGTCTAACGTGAGCAAACGCGGCACCCAACGTGCAGACAGCTTTCTCATGTCTAAATGTTGATTTAATATGTGACAAACACGTTCTTTTGACATGTTCATAATGTCTGCTATCTCTCTCACTTTAATTCGGCGGTCATCTAGGACTATTTGGTGAACCTTGGCGATGTTTTCGTCGGTAGTTGCAGTTTTTGGACGCCCCGAACGTTCATTGTCTCCCAAGCTCTTACGGCCACATTTAAATTCAGCTGCCCAAAATTTCACTGTGGTAAATGATGGTGCAGAGTCCCCATATACAGAATCCAACTCATCTTTGATTTGCGTTGGCGTATTGCCTTTCAAAAACAAATATTTAATGACAGCTCGATACTTGATTTTGTCCATTTTCATAAAAATACATCAGCTCACTCAAATGACTGTTACATAACAACTGCATGTCCAAAATGGCTGAAACTTTGGTGAGTAACTGTCAACAGATGAACAACGAAATTCGAGTGCTGCCACTGACGAATGCTGCTATCTTCATGTTGAGTTCGGAAACTTATCAGACCACCCTCGTATATTTTAAAATTAGTCATTTAAAAAGCAACTTTTTGAGTTAGTGGGTAAGATAAAAAGTATGTTTTTCCAAACTCATCGGGTTTTAATAAAGCACTAGCAGAGTCTAAGCGATTGATTGTTACAAAATTTTAATTTTCCTGAATGATCAGCTTATTAAGGCACAGTCAGCAGCAGTGTAACTTGATTAAACGGTAACAATCAAATTTTTCAAATCAAGTGAAAACATATAATGAGAAAATTAAATTTTATGAAATAGGTTAAGTATTAAAAATATTAACTTTGGTTGCGGGATGAACTAGTTCATGTTTAAGTCTGCAGTGAGGTTAGCAAATTCACAAATGGAGCTGGTCTTAGTAAGTTATTTCGTTGTGTCAAATGAATGGATTTTATATAGGGAGTTGTATGATTATTTTCCTCCCAGTTTTAATTCCTGACATGGTGAATTTAGGAAAGTGACTCTGTAGGAAGGTTTAACATAGTTTTAGACCTTTTTTTTGTAGAGTACATATCTCTGTCTTCCGTAGCTTCAAACGTTTTATATTTGTTACCATGTTCAGAATACTTCCATTTTCAAAACTTTTTAACTGAAATAATGTAATACTGCATATAATTTTTACTATATAATTGTAATACTACATACTAATCGAGTTCAAATTAATTATTATTGACAGTAAATTTTAAAAAAAGACATTGAAGTTAGTCTTGAAATCAACAAAGTCACTTATGTCTATGGCATATTGTTTATATACAAGTGTAATAAAACTAATAACCTACATAAAATGCGCTTTTCACTTTTAATTTTAAAAAAAGTGGAAGCATTGGTATTGTTAGCAAAGTACAATAGTTATGGGGATGTGTAATAGCTTAGAGATTTATTAACTTGGAGAATCATTTTTCCTTTGACGGTACCGTGTTATAAGTTAGAGATCAACCTGTGTAATAAGATAGAGATCCCGTACTGTGTATTAACTTATAGGCTACAGTTCCGTCAAGTGTGTTGCACCGTGTGTATATCTTGCCGACACCGCTGCTTGCAGGCGCTTCTTTACAGTTTACAGTTCAATATATTGTCAATACTATGGTCAACAACATATCTAAATGTTTGTTTTTGACAATTATCTGTATAGAAAAATAGAAATATTGGTGTTTTATCAAAAAAAAAAAAACGTAAATTTATGAATTCATTAATTTATACTTAATTCATTAATTTAGAGCTGTTTTCTTAATTCAATTCGGATATGGTTTGAATAAAGCAGCCTTCAAACAAAATTTTTATATTATTATTACTATTACTACTACATATGTAAATTAGTATAAATTTAAAGAATTGCACATAAGCCTTTAAGAACAAAACCTATCCAAATGAACTTTATATTTTAATAATATATCTTTCTTTAACTAAGCAAATTCTATTTGTTAGATAAAAGATATTGAAGCGCCTGCAAGCAGCAGAGTAGGCAACATATACACACGGTGCAACACACTTGACAGAACTGTAGTCTCTAAGTTAATACACAGTACGGGATCTCTATCTTATTACACAGGTCGATCTCTAACTTATAACACGGTACTGTCGAAGGAAAAACGAATCTAAGTTAATATATCTCTAAACTATTACACCTTCCCATAGTTATGACTGCGTTGCAAGTAAATAAATATGCAAAATAATTTGTTAATAAGGTAAAGTGCACACCGAGGTTATATATAAGGATATGTTTTGTGTCAGATATCTGTTGTCCAGTCAGATTGTCGATAACACGACGTATACAAGTTTATGAAACTTGCCAGTTCTAATTCCTTGAGCTGAAACATAAAAGTATTGGGGTACAAGTTCCAACATTTTTATTTTCAAAATACAGGTGTAAAAAGAAAGGTAGCAAATAAGTATTTCAAAAATAATACATGTTCTTGACCTAACTTTGAATATATTTTTAAAATAATCTTCATATAAATGTGTATCAAAGAAGTAATAGTACAGACATCAGTTAGAAAAACTCTTGCTGCCAGAATAAGTTATAAATAATTATTAATTTTATGTTTTATTAATTGTAATGTGACTGCAACATAACAGATCAGTTGTAGTAAGCTTAATGTCCTGTATTTTATTTAATTTATGGGAAAGTCGATTATACACGAAAATGTTTAAATAATTTACTACTAAGTGTGTTGCTGTATTGTAAAGAAAAGTTCTGGTAGTTTGCTGAATGTGTATTTTTAGACAAAATAAACACGGGCTGTTTGAAAACATCATTTTATTGACCTAGAACAAGTTGCTTCAGTTGCAGAAATTTCATCCTGTTCTGAGTCCTGAATAATTAAAATACAGTAGTGCTTTTCCTATTATGTTTAGTGATGGGAGTTCTAATGTCTGATTTTACGAGGGTTGATCAAATATAAACGAGACAGACTTTCTAAAAACTTTTCCGTTGGACATTGAACTCTAAAGGGTGGGGTTTCAGGTAGCCTGGAAGGTTTGGGACGGGCGTAGACGGGCAACATTTCCGTTCGGACCCTTCAGTATAAAACTATACAATGAGTGAGAGTGAAGTGCACGTTTCCGTGGAGCAGAGAATTATTATTAAGTTTTTGGCCAAGGAGGGGGTCAATCCGACTGAAATCTTTCGTAGATTGACGGCTCAATACGGGGACAGGACCCTGTCAAGAGCTCGCGTTTTTGCTTGGCACAAGGAATTTGCTGAAGGACGGGAAGCAGTAGAAAACCTCAGCCATGATCGTCGCCCGACCACTGCGTTCAAAAAATCGTTACATCAAACCTGGAACTCAGCAAAGTATCTGCAAGGTGGGTTCCACGAATTTTGACCGACGTTCACAAACGGAATCGTTTGGAGATTTGCCAGCGACTATTGACCCAATTTGAACGAGATGGTGAGGCATTATTAAACCGGATTGTCACCTGTGACGAAACATGGGTTCACCATTACACTCCCGAGTCGAAACAGGCAAGTATGGAGTGGCGGAAGAGGGTAGAGAGGGCGCCTCTGAAGGCCAAATCACGATCGTCGGCCGGGAAGGTAATGGCCACTGTATTTTTCGACAATCAAGGCGCTTTCCACATCGATTTCCTCCATCAACGATGCACAATATTATTGCGATGTTTTAGAGGCCGCAAAACAGTCTTTTCGTAGGAAAAAGAAATCTAAACCGGCGAAACGTCATTCTTCTTCACGATAATGCCCGACCACATTCGGCGAACGCTACGAGGCTTAAACTCGATCAAATTGGCTGGGAACCAATGGAACATCCCCCATACAGTCCAGACTATCACCTGTTTGGGCCACTCAAAGAGGCGATTGGAGGCCAGCGTTTCGAAGACGATTCTGCGGTGGAGACCTTCGTGCTCCAATCCTCAATGAACGCCCGAGAACTTTTTACGAAGATGGAATTAAAAAACTTCCAATCCGGTGGGAAAAATGTGTTACTCGTGCGGGAGACTATGTAGAAAAATAAGTTGTATCAAGAATAATTTGTAAGTAAGCAATAAATTTTTTAAAAAATCGGTCTCGTTTATATTTGATCAACCCTCGTATAAATTGTAAATTAACCGCATGACTTGCAAACATTGTGTTGTATTTGCATATTGTGTGAAAGTTTCATCTTGTCAGGGTAAATTGTGTTTGTTAAAGTTTGCATTTTTAAAGCATTCCATCTTGATAATTTATACATAATCTTTGAAAGTTTTTATAAAGATTGACACGTTTTACTTCTTTTGTTTTAACGTCTATACTTTATGCGAGAAGGATCAGTGTTAACAAAAAAGGTAAGCAATGGCAGTAACTGCATCCCTTGACCTTGGAACACAGGTGATTTAGCCACATTGGCCACCAAAATCTGCCATAGTGACTAAAACTGCATCACCAGTAGTCACCGAAGGGTGATGCCCTTATCTGCTGCCAAGCCATTTAAAAAAACATGTTTCCTCTGCTGAACTCTGAGTAGGGGCTTCAGATTGGAAATAAAGTTCATCAGACGTTGGTCATGTAAAAAAGATTCATAAAATCAAATCGGTGGGAAAATTCAAAATGAAAGCATTTTACAGTGCGACTAAGTCAAAAATTAAAACAAACCTCAATATCAGTCAGAATAATTTTTGTGTATTTACATACTCCCAAACTATAAAGTTATATTTCAAATTTAGTTTATTAACTTAAATTTCCAGATTTGTCCAATATTATTTTTCCCTTCTAACTACCTTGAAAGAACCTTAATATTACCAATCCACTGCTGCATGTGATTAAATTTATGTATATCTTCTGTCTTGACTGGAAAATATTTCTGGTGAAATCACCAGTGCTTACTGCTTCACTGTTTATTAACGTTCTGCATGATCTTGTTCCTGTTCTTTGTGCATGAAGTAATGCTGTCTACTTTCTTTTAATTTGCACTCAATCTAAATCCTTTGGTTGAAAGTTTTATACTCTTTATTACCATATATTTCTGATAAATGAATTGTAAATTAAGATACTGTGTAATTATCCTGTAGTGATTTATTAATGTTTGTTATAAAATCAATCTTTTCGTTAATCGTAAAGTTGAAATAATTTTGCAAGAAAAATATTTCGTGAACTTAACTTTTTGAAAAGAAAATTCTCAGACCCAGTGTACTGTTGTTGGTTTCATAAAATTTTGGTGTATGATTTCATTTATTATTTTCGTGTGGTACATTGATTCCCAAAATATAATATGCAAGTGTAACTTAAAGTTCAATGCATTTTTAAGAAATGATTTTTTTATATTATAATTGTACGGAGTGGTTTTTTACAGCACTGTAAGCATACAAACCACTATGTAGGCAAAGATAGGCATGAATTGTAGGCATACATTAACACGAACACGAATGCCATTTTGATGCGTATTGGTCACAACTTTAAACATTTAAATTGTTCGACTCGCCAACAAATATAGCAAACCCTCAAAATGCCTACAGTTAAATACAAGTGTTTTTATAAAACAGTACTTCCTGCTAATTCTCCTTCTTAAAGAAAAAGTACCAGAATGTCTGCTTACAGGATAACGTACCATTATTCTACATATTTTTTAATTATTAACTGCGAAATTATTTCAATTTTATTTATCACTCGAATAATTTTGTTTGTTTTTTACCAGACAAAGTTTATTTAAAATTTCAGGATTAGTTTACTGTATACAGTAGTTTTAATATATAAGTCCGACTTCTGTTTTCTTTGCAGTAATATAGTTTAGCTCACAAAAATACAGTTTGATAATTTATAAAAAAATGTTTGTCACAATAAGGAAGCAATATTGTGTGATAAAGATACTGAAATTTAACGTTTATTCGAGCCATACAAATATTTCCTCTGACACAATGTCTGTCTGTATTTGTGATTTATATTTTCAATGTACGCAAAGAATTTCTAAATTTTTGGTTCATGTTTAAAGACATGAATAATTCTTTCTTGCTGTTAGTATTTGACATATCAATGAGTGGTACGCAGGAAATATTTTGGACATATCCAGCAAGTGTTCGGTTTTGAATACCAAATTGTATACATGCAAAGAGTAACTTTATACAAAATATGACTTTATTTCACGAGATGATGCATATCATTTTTCGTAACTTTGTCTGTTTTTTTATCCGTACTGTGTGTAGATGTACCAACAGTGGTTTTAATTTTCCCAGTATGTGTCACTGCTTGTGTATAACACAACTGTATGACGGAGGATTTTCCGATCTCAGTACAAGGTTTTTGTCCGATGAACTTGGCGAGAAAAAATAATGTAAATTCCATCATGAAAACATATAAAAAATATAATATTTCAACATTGAAAAGATGAAAAATTCAGTTGAAATTTTCATTGATTTGACGTATCTCATTTGACTTCTGATGCTTTGCAATGGATCAAGGCATTAATTTTTGCTGCTTGTAACACTTTAAGTATGGCGTGCCAATACACTGCTCATTGTTGTGTCACTGTCTCTTGTATATATATATATATATATATATATATATATATATATATATATATATATATATATATAAGTGATGCAATGCAAGGAAAAGTGTTTTTTTAAAATTTGTTTTGTTAAGACTTGACATAAGAAGACATATTTCTTTTCCTAAGTTGATAACTCCATTATTTCACTGTAGATATGTGACATTGGGTTTAGTTTCATTTTTTCTATTTCAATCTTCTCTGTAATTACTTCGATCATTAACCTAACTGCAATAAGATCAGTCCTAATTACAATTGGTTCATTAAGGTTGCACAAACTTTTCCGTATTTAAAACATTCTTTTTACTTTTATTAGTGATCAGAGCGTTAAAAAAATAATTCAAAAATCAGTAATGTTGCCGGGACTAGACCTACATATTTTCTTCTGTTTTTTTTTATAAAATATATAACGGAAGTATGTATACCAAATTTGAAATATTTTTGTGGTTTCTAAGTAAATTAGACTAAAAAATTAATATCTTAGTCAGTTGAAAAATATCCGTTCTCACCAATATTCTGATTTCTTCGGGCAGGAAATTCCGTTTGCAATCGCAATAATATCAACAATGAGATGTTCAAAAACAGTGCAATCTTAAATTGGTCACAGTATGTCGGTGTATCATTTGAAACTCTAAACTGAGAACAAAATGGATATTTCCCCCAAATTGGTGTAATTTATAAACAAGCACTATTATTAGTTTATCGATCGAAGTTATAGTTACAATTATTGAAAGTATATTTTGTTTTATAATTTTTAAAACGACTAGTATAGACATACTTTTTATGTCTGTTAAGTTTCTAGTTATTAAGTTTTTAGTTTGTAACATTTTTAGAGGCAATTCCATTGAAGCTGTATATATCGCACTTTGTGATAGGCTTAGAATATATGGGAAGACAGAAATAAGTCCGAGATAGAATTACTTGTACTGCAACAGTAATGACAAAGAAATTCAACAAATTATAATTTTTATGTGAATTTTGCTAGAAACGTTGTATAAAAACATTATGAAAGGTTCGATTAAATTGCTTCTATTTTTTGTAAATCGTGATGTTTTAAAAAAAGAGTCACGAAATTATGTTTTAAGTTTCTTGTTGAATATTGCTTTTGTCTTCTTACAAATTATAAATATCTATATATGAAAGCGTCTTCATCTTGTAATTTTTCGAAGTTATTTTTTACCACAACATTTTCTGTCTTCCCGTACAATAAATAGCTGTTTGAAAAGTACAAATCTTCTGTTAATCTTTTGCGAGCGCAAAGGTCTTTTAAAAAAATTTTTAAATTTACATTTATTTCTTAATAATACTCGATGTAAAACGCAGTTGTCCGTTTAAATATTATACTCGAAACATTAAATCAGCAAAAGGTGAAAAAATGTAATCAGTTTGTTTTTAACGGCAGTCACTTAAGGTTGGCAGAAGGCATACATTTGTAAACACCCCTTGTATAATATAATGAAACAAATAGAATTGCCTCTAACAGTATAACTTAGCTTGAAGCTTAACCTTTACTAGAGCTTATTGATCCCATTGCTTCTCTCACACCTATCTCTTTCTCTCTTACTCGCAGTTTCCGGTGGATCAGTTTCTGAAGTGGACCATGGCACTTTGGTATGTATTCACTAACAAAATCATTCGTTACTATTTATTAATCGTAAATTGTAGATTAGACAGTATTGAATATTATCTTGTGTTTCATTTTAACTATTCGAAATCATTATATAGTTTATGAACACAAATTAATTTTTAAGTGAATATGTTCGTTAAGCCATACCGCCTGGAGTGTCAGAGCAACTAGTAAATTATTAAGTTTTTTTTTTGTAAAAAATCATATAAGTATTAAAGGAAATATGATTTATTACAGATGTGGAGCGGAATAATTATTTGGTTGTAAATTAATAACCCTTATGAATGAAACAAAAAATATATTGTTAATTTTTTGTTACTTTCCTTTATACACACACACAAGTACTGTAACAAAAACCAAAATAAAAATCTGCTTTTTATACTCCCAAATTTATTTAGATATTCAAAAATATATGGATTACTGAAAGAAAAGTAGTAATATATTGTTTTTTTTACTACGTGTACAAAACTGTAGTTTTACATAAGTTCGAAATAAGACTGTTCCATAAAACTAATACTTCAAAGAACAGTAACTTTGCAGTATATTCCTAATTACCTGGCCACCGCTCTATGACAAAGAACAGTAACTTTGCAGTATATTCCTAATTACCTGGCCACCGCTCTATGACAAAGAACAGTAACTTTGCAGTATATTCCTAATTACCTGGCCACCGCTCTATGACAAAGAACAGTAACTTTGCAGTATATTCCTAATTACCTGGCCACCGCTCTATGACAAAGAACAGTAACTTTGCAGTATATTCCTAATTACCTGGCCACCGCTCTATGACAAAGAACAGTAACTTTGCAGTATATTCCTAATTACCTGGCCACCGCTCTATGACAAAGAACAGTAACTTTGCAGTATATTCCTAATTACCTGGCCACCGCTCTATGACAAAGAACAGTAACTTTGCAGTATATTCCTAATTACCTGGCCACACGCTCTATGACAAAGAACAGTAACTTTGCAGTATATTCCTAATTACCTGGCCACCGCTCTATGACAAAGAACAGTAACTTTGCAGTATATTCCTAATTACCTGGCCACCGCTCTATGAAAACGCTCGTAATCTTTTCTGCCAGTTTATCCGGTTACTGTAAGATTTACGAAAATGTTACTGTACCAAATTCATTGGAAAGTGAATGCTATTTCTCCATAAAGCAGTGTAAATTATGATAGGTCTAGCTGTTCAGCCAGTATTGCAATCGGCACTCGTCACTATTAAATCAGAGGCAGCCATCTTGAAATGGAAGTAAATGGGGAAAATCTTACATGTGTCACTTGGGCTTTATACAAGGTACTTTCGTACAAAATTTCAAAACAGTTGATCAATGTGCTCAGCTAAAACTAACCACATCATCGTTTCATCAAAGCCCATCAACTTGTAACGGGAATGAATGGGAAAAAATCTTGCACATACGTTATTCGGGCTGTATAGATGGTATCTTTGTTTTAAGTTTCAAAAAAAAAAATCTGCCAATGCATTTCATTGAAACTGCGTACACTCATCATCGTTAAATAAGAGGCAGCCATCTTGAAATAGAAGAAAATTAACAAAAAATTTACACATACATCATTTGGGTTTTATACGAGATATGTTCGTACCAAATTTCAAGACTGCGTGTGGTCAAAACTCTGTACATTCGTCACCTTTAAATCATAGGCTGACAACTTGAAACAGAAATAAATGGGGAAAATCTTAACACATATGTCCTTCAGGATTTCTACAAGGTATCTCCGTACCAAATTTCAAAGCAATCAGTCAATTTGTTTAGCCAAAACTGTGTAAAAAAAACAAACAAAATGATGAATGGTTGACTTGAAACGGAGACTTTGCCTTGCTGGGTTATCATTTAATTTATAAAAAATATATGTACGTAGTTTTTTTCACAACAAAATGAAGAATTTGACAGTATTTCTTAAAAATTATTTTAACTTTTTTAAAAATATTTTGAATAGAAGCCAAGGTATTTCTTGTCGCAATAAATACCTAAATCATTCAATCAAAGGTTAGGTCAAACACTAAAAGAATCCTGAATGATAGTAATTTTAAAATGCAATATATAGTATATTTAAAACATTGTGATAGATACACATTAAACTTTTTACATTTTTATTTTACACATAATAATATATACAAAAACTAACAATAACATAACAAACTGAACATACTAACTCAAAACTACAGCTGTAAACTGGAAATGTAGAACGTGAGGTTATTTAATTTTTGTATACAAATAATAAACAGGCAAAACATCAACAGCTCATAGATTTTTTTTTGTATTTTAAGGAGAAAAGCAAATTGAGGCTATTATCTATCGCCTCCCTAAATGTAAGTGTAAGTGTAAAGTGTTAAAGTCGTAAGTTTAAGTGTGTGTTTGACTCGGTTACTACGAGGGACGTATAAATCCTTTCAATAGGTGTAGCTAGCCTGCACCCCTGCTCGTGGAATTGAAAGATTTAATGCTTAACTATCAATCTACGTTCATTTGTTCCGAAAACCACTGAGTCATAATCATGTAGCATTGAATCTTTGAGCCGTCACATAGTTGTAATGCTAACACCACAGAAAGGATGCAAGGTGTAGCATAGTGGGACAGCTGACACTTCTATGCTTAATATAAATTTAAAATATATAATTAAAATTTATATAGACACTTTATTCTGAGATGTGTATAAGAAATACACAATAATGTATGAAACTTGGCACAAAATAAATTGCTACAGTGTTAAATAACATGTGGCAGCTACAATATGTTATTAACTTTGTACTAAAATGACTTAATGTTATGCTGGTTTAATGACATTAAATTTAAAATCATAGATGATTAAAATTGATTTTTTTAACATTTTTCATTCCATAGTTTAATATAATGTTTTTATTTTATTTTTATGTGTTTTTAACTTTTTTATGACTCATGTCTTTCCGTCTGCTGACATTTAAATGTTGTTCAAACAGATTATGTACCTCAGATTTTTTTTTGTGTTTAACGTCGGACTATTGTATACACTTGGGCTAATGCAGACGATGGGATGATTTATAGCCTGTGAAAATGCCAAGCCCTCACCGGGAATCGAACCCGGGTCCTTGGGGTGAAAGCCTAGGACGCTATCCACTAGGTCACCGAGGCGGCTGTACCTCAGATTTTTTTTTAAATGGCTTGTTTTTTTCACTGATAACGTGTTGTTTGTGCCATATTTTTTATTAGTAAATAGTTATTTTGCATCATCAGAAATAGTAAAATATTTAATGTCGGGTAATATTTTTCAAGTAAAAGATTTGTCGAGCTTGTGAATAAATAACTCTCCAGCTGAGGTGACAAACGAAGTTCAATTGTACACTGTTACAAACTTTATTATATGTTATAAAAATTTTTTTAAATAATTGATGTAATTTTTTTGTAAATGTTTTATAACTGATTTTTTTATTCAGCGGAATATCATAGGCTTTCTAATTGTAAGAAAAAACCTTTTCAGGTTTTTTAAGCCACCTTGTAAGCCACTCTTTGTGTTACAACGTAGCAGGTGTAACTCTCTCAATCGCCGTAATGATTTTGTCCTGTAAATGGTTGCTGTTAACGAATTTTTTCAGCATACACATTTTTTATGTATCCCCAAAAGAAAAAAATCAAGTGGTGGCCAAGAGATTGGGCCAGCCCTGCCTATCCACCTTCCCAGAAAGCGAGTGTCAAGAGCCGCACACGCACGGTTGCTGTAATGAGGTGGGGCGCCATCTTGTTGGAAAAACAAACCCCTTTTCTACCTCAATATCTTCCACTTTGGAAAAGACATACTCTGTCAACATGTCACAGTATACGTCTTCATTTATTGTTCTTTTTTACAAAAATGAAAGGACCAATCACTCGATCTTCCATTAAACATTAAGTTCTGGAGAGTCACGTTGATGCTGAATAATGACATTGGTGACTCTGCCCTTCAAATTCTACAGTTATGATGATTAACTGTTCCACTCACATGAAATGTTGCCTCATCAGAAAACAGAACATTTTTCAAAATATTGTTATTTTCATTAATTCTGTATAGAAAGTTAAACAGCAAACTGCAATCTTTTGTTTTTATCAGCAGAAGGCTTTAGCCAACAACAGACAATTTTTGTTGTAGGTGGTTCATCACGCTCACTTCTAAAATTATTTTGTACTAACAGACTCAGTTTGCTAATAAACACACTGAGCCTTTGGTTGTGGAGCAGTCGTTGCACTGCAGGAACTGAATTCCCACATTTACATGAGCAAAACTTGGACAGTTGAAGAATTAAATACCACAAACTACAATAGTGTACGTCACTTTGTACAGATTCTAGGGCACATTAAACTAGGGAATTCTTTTTCAAACCCTGTGTATAAGTTTTGTAATAGTCATAACTTTTTTTAGTATAAAATTAATCGTCTATATATTTCGAGAACCTATGGCCAGTGTAAGAATTAAAATACGTAATTTCTATCAGCTTTTTTTCCGGGAACACCCTGTCTTGGTTAATGAAGGGTTGTACTGTATTTCTAGTAATACCTACAACCAAAACTATAGCATCTTAATTATTATGCTTAATTCAATAAGTAAAATCTGTTATAAAATGTAGCCGCCTCGGTGGCCTAGTGGATAGCGTACTGGGCTTTCACCCCGAGGACCCGGGTTCGATTCCCGGCCAGGGCTTAGCATTTTCATACGCTATAAATCATCCCATCGTCTGCATTAGCCCAAGTGTGCACAGTAGTCGGACGTTAAAAAAAAAAATGTTATAAAATGTAAGTTATAGCCTACTAATAATAAAAATAAAAAAATGTTTTTTTCAATTTCAGGCATTAAATATAAATATATTATTTTTACAAAGTATAGTTTCAACTTAAATAATAATGCAATAATTGAAAGAATAAAATATGGCTGGCTGAATTATTGCTTCTAGGAACTCCTCCACAAATGAGCTTGTAAAAAAACAAAATGAATAATATAAATGGGTTTGGTTTTAATATTGGTCCCAAGTGTCAGTTTTACATAAGATGGTATTAGCTTAGTAGAACAATTTTCCTTGTTGGAATCAGTTGTAAATTTAAAATATTTTTTATAATTTCATCTCTGTAATTTAAATCTAATTTTTTAGTTTTTACGATATCTGCCCTTATGGGTTGATGAATATATAAAAATTTTGGCCCAATTTCATTCAGACTGGATAAAAATTGATTTTGGTAAAATGTTTTGTTGTATGGCAAATTTTGTTCAACCAATTCAAAATGGTGATAATTTTTAAAAAATGTTAATTGATAAAACACTTTTGAAAATCTGTTTCACAACTTTAATTAGTGTAAATGCATATGTTAGTAATTTAACTTTCAAATTTTATGGGATATTTGTAAGAAACTTTTGTACCTTCTGAAGAAAAGTAATAACTACATATATAGTATATTTTAGTGACAACAAAACACCATATTTCTTCATTTTGTGACCCCTGTAGCAGTGATGTGTGAAACCCTGCACTTTCTCCACCCAGTGTGTACAGTCAGTTTACTGTGATAATGAATAGCCTTAATAATTACCTTTCGTAAGCTACACAGTATTTTTTTCACTGACTGTACATTTATGAGCCATAGGGGTTTTACAAAATGTAGAGTTTACAAAGTTTATTAGGTAATAAATATTTATAATACAATTAACAATGTTTTGTATGGGATATACTATTATTTATTTTTTGTTAGTCTATTCCCAATCTGTGTAAATAAGTAGGCTTTTCAGGTAGTGGTATAGATGGAAAATAAATTATTTTATAGACCTTAATTGACAATAATTCTTATGATATACATGTATTATAAATAATTTTATTAATATTTTGCTGGAAAATAAATTATTTTATAAACCTTAATTGACAATAATTCTGATGATATACATGTATTATAAATAATTTTATTAATATTTTGCTGTTTTACATTAAAGTTTTATTAATATTATTGGAAATAATGAAAAGAGCATTTGGAATGATTCTGCAGTTTCAACCAACATTGTTAGTTTTTAGGGGGTCTAGTTTTTGTGTGAACCGACTATCCTTCATTTTTAGTTGGGATAGGAGCATTGACAGGTTGTACACCATTCCAAACTGCTTGTGCAGGATTTTTATTTATTACCGCTGATGGTATTTTCATACTAAACAAACGGTTCTGACCTATGCACAAACAAGTAATCTGTTCTTATTCTTGAAACATTCATTATTGCTACAATATTATATTTAATAGGTACAACATAATGACTGACATTTCAAGTCTGTTGATGCTTTTTGTGTATATATGTATATATATGGTTTTTTTTTTTTTTTGTTAACGTCCGACTATTATGCACACTTGGGCTAATGCAGACGATGGGATGATTTATAGCGTATGAAAATGCCAAGCCCTCCCTGGGAATCGAACCCGGGTCCTCGAGGTGAAAGCCTAGTACGCTATCCACTAGGTATAAACACTGTCTTCAGTGTACTGTTTTTATCTTCAGAAAAGCTATTTTGAAATGGTTGAACAAATTGGTCCAGTAACGAAATTGTGCCAAGCTATTACCAAAGTTTAGTTTTGCGCCAAATTTGAATCAAATCTGACTAATTGCAGCAAATGCTAAAGTGCTAATAGACACACCAAAGTTTTACATATTATATAAACATGAAGGGTGTTTCTAAATGAATATCGGGGTAAGTTTTTACTTATACTGGTATATTTGCCATACATGAAATGAAATAGCTACTTAACGGTTGTTCTTTGTGAATACCTTTTATTTCATGGGACGCAGAGGACAGCCGTACCTTGATCGCCTTCATGATTGATGCAGTTGCTGCTTCAGTCCGGCATCTCAAGTTATGTAGCTGGTAGCGGTGGCACATAAACTTGATCGTTCATAAAACCCCGAAGAAATAAATCACATGGGCTTAGCTCAGCAGGTTATTCAAAATAACCTGTCATTTTATCCCCAATTGGGTAGAATTTCATTCAAGCAATCCCATACAGTGTTAAGCCCAGTGAGTTGGCGCAACTTCATAAATTTGCTATTAGGATACAGCATAAAATTTGTAACTTCGAGGAATCTCATTTACACTGCAATATCTTGAGGGGATTTCAGTGTTCTTATTTGAAAAGTCTCCAATGGTCATCCTGTAGCCCTACTCTTCCCCTTATAAAGTCAGCCAGTAGTTTTAAACTTTATAGCATCTACGAGTAGCATTTCTATTGTGAAGGGATCACAATTGAACTTGATACAGAACATGTGTTGAACAGCAATTACAGATTAACACTTTGTAAATGCAAAACAGATCGTTTTATGTTCTGTGGTCACCATCTTTGCTACTCGAGCTTTTAATTGGAAAGAACAGGGAACAGTTTTAAAGCATGCTCACCGCCAAAACTGTTTTGAGTTGCTTTTTCCTTTTCTTTATTAATAAATACAGCGTTTTTGAAAGAGAACTCCTTAGTCTTATGGGTAAATTTAACTGAAAAACTACATCGAGTATATACAATGAAAGAGAATGCCTTCAAGTTTTTTTTAATGTTAGTAAACTTCAACATGTGATCCATTTGTTGCCCTACACATGTCGAGACGATATTCCACTTCTCGTCAGGTATTCACTAACTCTGTCTCAACCACCGCGGTGATTATTTTCCATAAATGATTGCTGTCACAGATCATATATAACTTAAAACCCTGAATAATATATAAATACCCTGAATTCATTTAGAAACGCTGTATAATATGTAACCCTAACTGCCAAAAAATGTTGAGGATGTTAGATTGGCGCTTATTTCAAGTCCCAGGTGTGGGTTTTACCAAAATGGGCGTTCTAATTGCTACTTTTTAATAGAAATTTGCTAATAATCATAATAACTAATGTAATTTGCATGAATTGTGTTAGTCTATCAAAAATTGCTTTTTTTAATTTTACTTCAGTTCCAGTTTTAGATCTTTGCAGTATTGTTTAATTGTTAAGGCAAGGGTACATTTTTTTTAAATGATAATAAGTTTTAAAGCTTTGGTGGCTATTTATTCAGTTTTAAAAGGAAACGAGGACATTTTATTGCACAAATTGCATTACTGACAAAAGAGTACTAAAAGGGGGTGTTAAAGATCATTTATATTGCATTGAAATTCAGTGTACAGTGCTGTATCATGTTAATTACTTCCCTTTGTCCTCGTATTGACTGCAGTAGCAAATAAATTTATTTTTAAACCAAAAAAAATTCTTGGATATCAGAATGGATAAATAAAATGATGTTTACCATATCAGTATTAGTTGTTTTTGTTTTTAGCTTTGCATTGTTTATTATCACTTATCTAAAAATGATTTTAGGGTCCTGAACTTGCCACATCATCTACTTACACAGGCTTACTAGGCTTCGCTGCTTCCTATAGTCCTTACCTACGCCATTCCTTGCCCAATATGGCTGCCTCCCATTCTTCAGAACCACCTAAAATATATCCTTATCATCTTCTTCTTATCACCAACTACAGATTGCCAGCTGATGTAGACAGATGTAACTTAGAAGTAAGTATTTAGACAAAATAAATCTAATTTGAAAGTATATTTAGGTAGAATATTACTCGACATAAATTTTTAACAAGAACTAGTAACTTCTTTCCCAAAAGTTTACTGTTCGTATAAATAATACGATTTTCATTTTTATGTTGACTGTACAGTTCGCTTAAAATGATTTAAAGAAGTTGTTCTTAGGTTCACCGCTCATTTAAAGAGCATCATATTTTTATTAGTGTTTATCACAGTACAATTTATACTGTACTTATATAATATACAGTACGAGTATATTAAATAAGGTACTATATATTTAGTACTTATGCTTTTTGTTTTTGTAGTTCTAATCCCTAGGAATTATTTTAGGACATTTAATTTTAGTACTTTACAAATTATGTGCAAAATATTTATACATTTTGCCTCTCTTTAGCGACATCTCTCCGAAGCAGAATTTGAGGCGTTGTTCCAGTGCAGCCGTGCAGAATTCTACCGGCTGCCACAATGGCGAAGAAATGAACTGAAACGTCGAGCGCACCTGTTCTGAAACATATCCCAGGCACCTGCGAATAGTCATTGTTATTATCCATATTTGTTTCATATTGTAGCGAGCAAATATTTTGCTGCGGTTTTAGTTCGGGTAAACTCACACGATATTCTTTTGTTATTTCTACAGTAATTTGTTTAAAATTTAAAACCGGATTTGCTTGCGCCATCATTCCTAAGCTACTTCAGTTTTTACATAATACTTTTAGTTTATTTATTATGTTTGTACATGACTTTGCTACCTGTTTGTGAGAGTGTGTGCGTGTGCGCGTGCGTATGTGTGCGAGCTTGTTTCATTGTGTCTTATAGCACATTCTTATTTTTTCTAGTAGGCAGTTGATTGTTTAAACAGGTATATGAAGTGTTTTTTTTTTCATTTAAATTTGTGAGTGTTTATATATAACATATTTATTTTAGAGTACCGACTGTCGTTAGCTGTACGTGATGTAACAAATGCCTTTACACACAAATTTACTTAACGGTTAAGTAATATAAGACTCAGAAAAAACTTTGAAGGAACCGTTTGGTGTTAGGTGTACTTTATAAAGTGTTTAGTTACATAATAATATAGATAGTTTATATGTTGAAAGCTCGCCTCCTACCATTGGCGACATCGCTAATGCCTAATTGCCATCGCAGCTTTCTTAACAAGTTAATTATTTTCTGTATTATGTACTACAGTAAAATTCATAATAGATAGCAACTTACTGATAATATTACACATAATATCTGCTGATAACCTTTACCTAAGCTGCTGACTGATGTTTTGTAGTTCTTAAATACAATTTTGATTAAGGCTATTTTTTGTTTTTGTTTTGTTCCGTAGGTACGCGCTTAAACTATCTCTGTTTTGGGGCAATTTCCAAACCACCGTGTTTTTTTTGTTGCCAAAACACATAATATGATTGGTGATTGTTTATACTAGAGACTTTCAGTTTAAATAATATGTTTAGTATATTAAGAAATTCTATACACTGATATTTTGTATTTCTCTTGTTTGTTTTATTCAATAACCGACCAGTTTATTATTTCATGTTTGCTTTTGTAACCTTAAATTTGATGTGGTAAAAGCATATTTTCTCTGATTTTAAACTCTAGTATTTAGAAACAAATTTAAATTCATGCGGACAAAAATGTGTTTCTTAAGGTGCTAGAATAATTTTATGTAATTTTCCTTATTATAACTGTTTGAAACACTGTCATACAGTCTGTATCCGTATCTGCGTTTGTTCTGCTCTTTTCAGAAGAGAAGTAAACTTAGTCTAGTCAAGGTCAACACTAATCACTAAAAATTTGCTACAGTCTAGCATTTCTACAGTGGACAAGAAAAGTGTTTAAAAAAGAAACATAATAAACAACTCGGTGGTAAGCTTTAAGTATTTTTGAAACCCTTTACTTTGTTTGTTTTATTTAGTTCTAAACCTTGTTGGTGGAATATCTATTTTGTTTTTGTGTTTAGGTTTAATTTGATTCTTTTATTATTTGGCTAAGGCATGTTAGCAAATGATGATAATATTAAAATTGTTATTCAAAGGATAATTTAGTTATTAACACTTCGGTATTGCTGGTTATGAAACTGTAACAGGGTGATTGTTTTGTATAACTTTTAAACAGTGTTGTTAACGTGTAACAGTATCGGCGGTGGATTTACTGCACACTTTGTCTTCCTTTACATTTATATTTAGTGCGTTCAAAGGTTCAGTTTCCCTTTATCGTATGTTTGCATAATTTTTTATTAGCTGTACAAAATAAAAGAAAATATTATTGCAGTTTTGAAATACATAATTTGCTGTTCGAAATTTAAAAACATCTCCAGAAAGTCCCCAAATTTCTATTTTTAAATCTACTATAGTAAATGATGTAAGAATATTTTTCCTTTCCTCTGTTCTAAATGGTTTATAGCTTGCAAGATAAGTTATGCCCTTAACCATGTTTGTTATGCCTTTACAGGTTCATATTTTTTTTCTTCTTGTAATTTTTAGGAATCAAGAATGAATTAATTTTCCGCCATAATTATTTTCAGAAATCATTTTTTTAAAATATAAAATTTGTCGTGTGTAAACTAGACTGAAGTGGAGATAATGGAAGTACATATTAAGTAAATCCACCTCTGGATTTTATAGTGCTTTGACAGGTAATTTAATGTATACGTTACTTTTATTTGTTTTAATAATTTTACTAATGAGTTTAGAGAGTGAGCTGTATCGTTATACTTTTCTATAAGTCTTCTGTTTTCTCATGAAGGAAATTCATCTACTCAGGCGACTCGCTTCATTTGTCAGTTTTAGAAAAGCAATGTTCTCGACAAAAGTTATATCAAAGCATTTAAGTATTCGTTTTATTTAAAATTTACTGCAAATTTGTTAACGGCAAAAATAATATCGTATATCTACTTAGGGTTTTAGTAGTTTTTGTTTTTCATTTTAATTTTTAAAAATATGTAATACATAATATTCTAAACTATATCTACTCACATGTTACTCACAATTGTATTCATTTTTCTGATGAAAATTTGTTTTTTCAACTAAAATAATAATTTAAAATTTATCCACTTAAATGTAATTCCACTTAGATTTGTGATTTATTTTGTCAGTTTAATAAAAGTTGTTTACAATAAAAGTAACGTCCTACTTTCACTATCCATCATCCTTTTAATACATTATATATTTAGTACATAAATATATTCATAATTTTGTAAGTATAGTATGTTAAAAAAAGAAACAATATGCTTGTGTACAATCAGAGTTTGTTGTTATTATAATAATGAAATCTTTAGATTTTGTCTCCATTTTTTAAATTGGTATGTAAAAGTAAATCTATTAAGAATATGCTAAAACTTTACTTTAAGAGTCCAAGATGGATTATAAAAAAAAATTTATATTATTTACTACCCAAGTCAAAAAGTGGACACATAAATTTATTAATATAATCTTTTTGTTTTTGCTGGGAATGTTTTTATTTTGCTGAGTGTATTCACCAGCCTTTCCTAGCTTTGCCGTTTTTTAAATCTCTATTATTAAAACTAATTATGGAGGTAATCCAAAACGTGTACAAATAGAAAATTGTCAAAGAACGAAAATGTGCATTCAATGTACTCGTCATAATAATGGGTGCATACGTAATGTACCGACTTCCTAAAATTGTACCACTTCTAAATTTAGAATAGAAAAATAATTTAGACTTTAATTAACAATAAAATATCGTTTATCAGAAACTTAATGCCCATATTTATTGCAAAATTGACATTCGCATGTGTTTGTAGCTAAAGTAATGTTATAAAAAATAGCTGATTTAGTGTTTACTGTCAAACATAATTCGTAAAAGAAACTCATTTTGTTTTTAAATGGGCATTAGACAAATGCAAAAAACAATATACTGCCATTTTATTTTTACAAAATGTAGATATAAAAGGATACCTCATAAACATTTACAATTGGTTATTTTGTAAAACAAGACAATGTATTACATGCACAAAATATTTCTTTTTTCATTAGCTAATATGGTATAGTGAGTGAAACCAATTTTTTAGTATAATTTTAAATAAGTAACATTGCCAACACAGCAGATTTCCTCTTTTTTATAAAAACCCTTCTCTTTTTTAAAACTGTTTTAATGTTGTTTGCTGTAGCTTAGTATTTTATCTCTAGGAAACTGTTTTTATTGGAATCTTCTTAATGTGAAGTAAGAGCTATTTATATATAATGTGGTTAATTTGTTCCTCCCAAATTGGAGAATATATCAAAATTAGTTTTTCAGTCTGTTCGGCTTTACATGGTGCTAATTTTGATTATTTTTGTATTTGATAAAATTAACAATTCCAGCAGAGCGGCTACAGAAATTAAAGGTTGTTTATGTAGTTAGTGTGGGTTTTGGTAATTTCTGCAAGTTTTGGGTATTGAGGCTTGTAAAGTACCAAAAATACGAGGGCTGTTCGGAAAGTAACCTCCGATTGATTATAAAAAAAAAACTCCACATTAAATAAAAAAATTTATTATATACATCTTAAAGCTACTTCTTTCCCTTATTTTTCAACATAATTTCCAAATACATTCAAAAATTTATCATATATTTTAACTAGTTTTCCAATCCCTTCAGCATAAAAATCTGCCACCTGTGCCTTGAGCCAGCCTGTGACTGCTTTCAGCTCATCATCATCAAAGCGCTGAGATCCAAGCGACTTCTTCATATGCATGAAGAGATGTAATCGCTGGGGGCTAGATCTGGGCTGTAATGCGGATGTTTGAGTACGTCCCATTGGAACTGCCCCAGAAGATCCTTGGTTGCCTGAGTAGAGTGAGTTTGAGCATTATCGTGCAAAAACACAATACCGGAAGTCAGCATACCACGACGTTTGTTTTGTATGGCCCTTTTTTAGTTTATCAACGTTTGACAGTACAAATCTTTATTAATCGTCGTTCCCCGTTCCATGAGTTTCCTGCCAGAAAAATCTTTCCAGGCTTTTTTTGGGCGAATCTTTATGGCCCCAAACCTTAAACTGCTCTTTTGTCTCGGGATTGACATACTTGATCCACGTTTCATCACCTGTTACAATCCTATTTAGCAATGGTTCTCCTTCATCATAACGAGTGAGAAAGTCCATTGCAGAGGCCATTAGTTGATTTTTGTGGTGCTCGGAAAGAATTTTTGGCACCCATCGAGCACAGTACTTCTTGTACCCTAACTTCTCTGTCACTACTTCATACAAAACAGTCCTTGAAATTTGGGGAAATTCATCAGAAAATTCAGAGATTGTGAATCGACGATTTTCACAAACTCTTTCATCAATTTTCTGGACAAGTTCATTACTGACCACTGACGGCTTGCCACTCCTGTTTTCATCATGGATGTTTGTTCGTCCACCTTTAAATAAACGAACCCATTCACGAACAACACCTTCACTCATTACACTTGGTCCATACACGGCACAAAGTTCCTGATGAATAGCTGCTGCCGAATATTGTTTTGCTGTAAGATATCGTATAACAGCTCTTACCTCACATTTGGCGGGGTTTCCTATTGCAGCACACATCTTTAAACGCTATAAAAAACAAACTAGCACAGAGATAACGTTCATTCGACCAAGGCTGGACGCCGACTGATCTGCCGCGTACGCAGGCGCAAAGATCGTAGCACTACCCCCACTACTTCACCCACAGTGACCAATCGGCGGTTACTTTCCGAACAGCCCTCGTACATGGTTTAGGAATTACTTTACTAAAATCTATAATTTTACTAGTCGACTATGTTTTTTAATAATGTTGCAACGAATTTACGTTTGACTAAATTATAGTTACATTTCAGTATACAGAATGGACATCGTTTTCAAAGGCTTTGCAATGTTAGCAATAAGCGACCCGGGAAACCAAATGGTTTAGAACAGCGATTACTAAACTTCAGCCTGGAATTATGTTTCGTGACCTACCATAACATATATATTGGGAAAAACAGGATCATAAAAAGTAAAATGAAATTAAAAAATTTAATTTTGCCTGTATAATAATTACACTTCATTAGATGAAAAGAGAAAATTGTGTAGAAGTGAGTTAGAATTTTTTAACTAGCGCACTGTTTTGTGTTTACTTCCGATGAAGTGTAATTGTTACAGAAAATATGAACTCATTTTATTTTTCAAACTCATTCCTCCTAACTAGATGCATAACATAGTCCCAGCATTTGCGCAAGCATAGCATGGCTGTTCACTCTATTTTGAAAACATATTTCTAATGTTCTATTTTTGTAATTGAGAAAACAATAAAGAGCACCCATTCCAGAACCACTGGGTTTAGAATATTAAAAATTTTAATTACAGTTGACCCTTGACATTCTAAAAAATCTGTTACTAGGTTCACTATTAGAAGCACACAAGTACAGATGTAATGTATAGTACAGTATTTTCTTTTTACAGTCAAAACAATTGGGTAAAACTATCCCAACTGTATACAGTAAACAATTTCCAATTAAGATTGTTCTTATTCCATTGAGAATTGGTGCTTGATACTAGTTGGTGTACAATCTTCATAACTAGTTCATCCTAAAACAAGTTCTGCAACAATATTGGTGTTTGTGGTCAGTATTTTGTGTATTCTTTTATTTCTGCCAGTCTGTCATTTACTATTTAATAGTGTTTTATCTTGCTCCTGTCCTCAGAAAAAAATGTAAACTGTGTACTTTAGTGTGTGTGTCCGAAACAAATCATCAAGAAGTGAATATTAGCCTGTAATACGACCCATGTAGCCTACACCCAAAACGTTTTAAATTTTATTGTTCAAGTTATTCACAAACCACAAAGTTAATTCTTAAATGTCAAACGTCAATGATTGTGCTATTATCGAGGAACATTATGACAACTATTTGGTAATTTATTTCAGTTTAATAATTGACCCACAATATTCCTGCGAGTAGCTCAGTCAGTTCTTGAAACGGTTATGTAAACATTTCGTAGAACGTGAAATTTAAATAAACTTGTTAAATTTGTGTTGGGCTATTTACTAATACACAGAAACTACCAGACCAATCTAAAAAAACTTAATATTAGAACAATTTTTTAATGATAAAAATTAACAGGGACAATAAACATTTAAATTAAAACGAGTAGCCACTCTTGCTTTGCCTTTGATTGTAATATGATTAAAGTCGTATAAATCAAATATATACTGTGTAGTTTTATCAAGAATAGAGTTGTTTTTTAAGATTTTTTTTTGTTAATATTTATATTAGTTATTTATTAATTTCCTATTTGATTTATAAATACATTAGTACATATATATATAATTTAAGTTGTAAAATAAAAAGTTATTTAAAAAAGCTTGTGTTGTAAGTAAATTAAAGGGTTCATTAAAAAGCTTCGGAACTGGAGTTATCTCCCAAAAGTAGTACAGTACTTTGAAATACAACCCCCTTCCTTTTCCTTCAACAGACATCGATGGAATTAACCTTAGTGTGACATGTGGCAATGCCCAACTTACTGAACACCGAGTCGAAAGTTATTTGAGCATTTAACAAATAAGTATGCATTTAAAGTAATGATGGTTAATCCTACATGTTCCTGAGGATATATATATATATATATATATATATATATATATATATATATATATATATATATATATATATTCTTCACATAACCTATGGTTACGTTTTACTTAATGTGAATAAACAAATTGTTATTGGTGATAAACATTCATTTTTAAATCGTTGAGCTTTAAAAAAAGTTATTTTATCTTTCATTCTCTGTAGAGTTTAACCCTTATCTTACATCTAGAAAATAAAAGTCAAATTTTGCATTTGTATAATGTAATATATCCAAAATTTTTTATGTACCTTTCTTCTTCTTCTTCTTTTCGTTTCACCCTCTTTGGGGTACGCTGAATCAATTATTTCTTGCGCGCTGTACTTTTCATTGTTCCCAGTAGCTCTTCATTCTTTCCGATCTTCTTTTCCTCTCATCTTCCGAAATGACAGGTTTAGGTCTTATTTTGGTTTTAGCTTGGAATCTTATTCTTTCGTCCTTGGTACTTACCTTAGCAGTTTGGTCAAGCAGTGAATTTTCTGTAATTTTTAATTCTATTAGGTCTTTTTCAATTTCTTTAAACCAGTTCGGTTTTGTTTTACGATTATGGAAAAAAATCAAACACCTGTTTCGTCAATCTATTGGAGTTCATTCTAAGAAGATGGCCGTAAAAATTTATTCTCCTTTTTCTCATAGTATCTGACAGTTTTTCAATTTTCTTATAGAGAGCTTCATTTCTTATATACACTACCTTATTATCCTGAAATTTTGTTCCTATAATTTTTCTTAAGATTTTCCTTTCCGTTATTTCAAGCTTTTCTATCTGGCCTATGCGATTCATGGTTAATGTTTCTGCTGCGTACAGTGCTTCCGTATTATATGTACCTTTCATATAATACGATTTTAAGTTAATTCCCGTAGGTCTTTTTTGTGGAATATTAGCTACTTATTGCACTTAACCTAAAAGTCCGGGGTAGCTTATATTCGGTTGCTGCTTCTTGTAATGATAGTGAGGCAGTGCCGCACATTGCCCCTCAGTCACAAAAAAAGCAGTCTCATCCATCCAAATTTCGTGGCTTCATTAATACATGATTTTTGTAATACAAGATTTACTCATATATATATGTATATATATATATATATATATATATATATATATATATATATATATGCTACATAGAACTCGTCACGGTTCTTCCAAAACCACCGAACGGATTACAGTGAAACTTGGCAACAGGTTCCTCTAAGGTCCTAGACGCTCGTTAAGAAATGGTTTTTAAAAATGCCACCCCTAATGAGTTAAAATAAAATCAAACCTAACCTAACTTAACCCTTATCGCCAGGTCCAATGTAGTTCAAATTTCGTACTACAGGTTGGGTTTTAGAGGTACACAAAGAAGGATTTTACGAAGTTCTACTACTAAAGCCTAGTGGATAGCGTACTGGGCTTTCACCCCGAGGACCCGGGTTCGATTCCCGGCCAGGGCAAGGCATTTTCATACGCTATAAATCATCCCATCGTCTGCATTAGCCCAAGTGTGTACAATGGACGTTAAACAACAACAAAAAATACTAAAGGGGTAAAAAAAGGAACTTTATATTTTATGTCTGTTTTTACCGATCTAAAAGACGTGTAGAACTGAAATTGCAAACTCGGATTTATTTTAAGTTTGAATTTGCACACAAAGTGGTTCTCAAAATTGTATCCCAAAATGGTGTAAAACAGAACTTTAACATCTGCTCGGTGGAATGGATTTTTCGGGTAACAAACTTGTCCGTGTTATTACAAAAAAATATACCAAAATCAGATCGGACCCTGCACCTATTGAGAGGATTTAGACGTCCCTCGCGGTACCCGAGTCTTAACTTACACTTACCACTTTACACTCGCACTTACATTTAGGGAAGCGATAATAGCCTCCTATGTGCTCTTCACCTTAAAATAAAATTTTGAACGCAAGAATGAACACATATAGTTACAAGCTTATATAAATTTAAGGACACTTGAACCCCACCTTCAGTACACTTTCGATGGATACATAATATCTTTTGTTTAATTTTATAAATATTGCTATACTATTTGTCTCAGGATTAACGTACTTGATCCACGTTTCATCACCTGTTACGATCCTATTTAGCAATGGTTTTCCTTCATCATAACAAGTGAGAACGTCCATTGCAGCAGAGGCCATTCGTTGATTTTTGTGGTGCTCGGAAAGAATTTTGGGCACGCATCGAACACAGTACTTCTTGTACCCTAACTTCTCTGTCACTACTTCATACAAAACAGTCCTTGAAATTTGGGGAAATTCATCAGAAAATTCAGAGATTGTGAATCGACGATTTTACAACTTTTGCTATAAATATAAATATTCAAAGCAAGAGTTCACATCAAGCCCTACCACGATAGCACTAATAGGCAGTTAACGATAGCTGTCACCTAACCTTATTGTACCGGTTACGTTTTGATTACAGCCAGATCCATTAACTCGTTTCAATGAACGTATTTCGGAATCATTTCTCAGCCTAGTTTCAATTTGTTACGGCACCGCGATATGATTGATTGTAAAACCAGAGCGCAGCACTTGAAAAGGTTCGCGATAGAATGTTTAAATAATTTGCAACGCTCTGCCCATTGTTGGCGAGGACAAAGCTGCTCCCCCCAGCCGGCCGCGCACACCTTGCGTGTCATAATAGTCGGTAAATTATCCTTTATAGCAGTTGAGTCATTTGTTAAACTGATCGCAGGGACTTTCTCACACGATTGACGAATTGCGCACAGTTAATATGAGAAGAACGTGCTGAGACATGTTATTTTTTAGGGTGAAAGGAGGAAGACCGTTTTCTTAATATTAAGGAAATTGCAGATCTTTAAAAAATAAATTGTACCTTTAAATAATTACCATTTAACTTAGATCGAAAGTTTGTAAAATATAAAGGCGCTAATCATTTCCTTGCGAAGCTATCTTCAATACTACTGTTCCTTATACAGTGTAATTTGACAAAACATTTTATTTTCATTGAAAACTTCCATAAAAATTGTACCTCTTAAGGCTTACGATTAAAGGCTTGTTCTCGATACCGCTAGGTTTCTTCCTCGAACCATTGCTGCTAAACTTTCTTAACGCGATGATAAACTCTTTGCAGCGATATCGTGTTTGTACTCATCTACATAGGTTATACACCGTATGCGAGGTGCGATATGCCAATTTCTTCAGCCGCCTCGGTAGCCTAGTTGATAGCGTACTAGGTTTTCACCCTGAGGACCCGGGTTCGATTCCGGCCAGGGCTTGCCATTTTCGTACGCTATAAATCACCCCATTGTCTGCATTAGCCCAAGTGTGCACAATAGTCGGACGTTAAACACAAAAAAAAACCTATTTCTGCGTGGGTTTCCAAGTCCTTGGCTGTAGGCTAAAGGATCAAAAAATGGAATCGCACACAAAGCTGCCTTATGGTACAGGAGCTGAACTCAATTGGTAGGGAATAGCAAACCTCTTGTATCTTTATAATGACGAACGATGGTTAGAGAGGTACGGAACATTCCTATGATCACTGCAGCTCATAATCGATATTAGCGTCTCGATACTACTGGGAGAGCTTTGAGGTTGACGAACATATCTCGTAAGACACACGGCTAACATATTCACATATGACAACATAAAAAAACTTAAACTAGCACGCTGGATCGAAAAAGGGAAAATATACTTCACGCATATTCAGAATCTTAGCATCGACGTAGCTGCAGAATAATTCACAAACATTCTAAATTTCTGATATTGTCAACTTTAGGTTCACTAAAGTTAGAGAAAACTTTAAGAGTCTGTGTCGAGTTGGAAGTAAGAAGAGTTCACAAATATTCTGAATATCGGACATCGTCAACTCTAGGTTCACTAAAGTTAGAGAACAACTTTAAAGAGTATGTCGAGTTGGAAGTAAGAAGAGTTCACAAATATTCTGAATATCGACATCGTCAACTCTAGATTCACTACAGTTAGAGACAACTTTAAAGAGTCTGTGTCGAGTTGGAAGTAAGAAGAGTTCACAAACATTCTAAATTTCTGGTATCGTCAACTCTAGATTCGCTACAGTTAGAGACAACTTTAAAGAGTCTATGTCGAGTTGGAATTAAGAAGAGTTCACAAACATTCTGAATATCGACATCGTCAACTCTGGGTTCACTAAAGTTAGAGAAAACTTTATAAAGATTCTGTGTCGAGTTGGAAGTAAGAAGAGTCAACAAACATGCTGAATATCGACATCGTCAACTTTAGGTTCACTACAATTGGAGACAACTTTAAAGAGTCTATGTCGAGTTGGAAGTAAGAAGAGTCCACAAACATTCTTAATATCGGACATTGTTTGTCCGGATATCGTTTTAGCACCCGGAGAAGCTAAAACTTACGAGAGCCGAGTATACTGAATACATTAAAGAAAATGTTGGAGATAATAATAATCCTTTCTCAGCTGAGCAGGTGGTTTCAGCACTTTGACATTTTCATTTCAGCAATGAAATTGGCAGTTCAGTTACAGGAAATGAAGCGCGAGTTCAAACAAACCTGGCGACCGCCCTAAGCCTGGCTGCCTGGCACGTCATCATTACTGTTAAAAAAAGGAAAAGCTAATTTAACACACCCCTCCTTAACAATGTATGACTTATTTTCCAAATGATTACCCCTCCACCGGAACTCCGCAACCCTCAAATCCCAGATCACCGATCAGCTACAAACAAGGGTTGTTAAATTGATGATCCCACTCTGCCCTGCCCTTCCATTCCCTTCTATTCCCGTTTAACATCTAATTGTTTCAAACTGGTTTCATTAAATTGTTTTATTTACCATAATCACGTATGTTTACAAATGAAGTTAGGATGTGTTGAAAACCGATTTTCAGTGTAGTTTATAGAGACAATAGAAAAATTCTTTTTATTAGCTTTGTTCGATGCTGTTATATAATAACTTACGAAACATAAATTCCTTTTTAACTTTAAATTTGTGGATTTTTTTTAACGTCCGACTGTTGTGCACACACACTTGGGCCAATGCAGACGATGGGATGATTTATAGCGTGTAAAAATGCCAAGCCCTGGCCGGGAATCGAACCCGGGTCCTCGGGGTGAAAGCCCAGTACGCCATCAACTATGCCACCGAGGCGGCTTAAACAAATTTGTGGAATAAATCCTTTCCTCTAGTAGGCCTATGTAATCTAATCTTATCTAATAAGAGGGTAGACTATTAGGGACGATAAAAACAATCTATTTTCCTATGTTTCGTTTAAAATACATCGATGGATTTACAATGTCTACACAACATCATCCATACTATCAACTAGGCCACCGAGGCGGCTCAAACAAATTTGTGGAATGAATCCCTTCCTCTAGTATGTAATCTAATCTTATCCAATAAGAAGGTAGACTATTAGGGATGAAAAAAACAATATATTTTCCTATGTGTCGTTTAAAATACATCGATGGATTTACAATGTCTACACATCATCCAGCCGCCTCGGTGGCCTAGTTGATATCGTACGGGGCTTTCACCCCGAGGACTCGGGTTCGATTCCCGGCCAGGGCTTGGAATTTTCATACGCTATAAATCATCCCATCGTCTGCATTAGCCCAAGTGTGCACAATAGTTGGACGTTAAAAAAAAAATCCATACTTTTTTTAGGCTTTATGAACTAAGTATCAAGGGGAAAAGAGTATAGTCGCATTAAGTTACTTATTTTAATTTCATTTATTAAAAAAATAATTATATTTTTTACTACTGGAACCTGGCTACACCATATACAAAAGCAAAACGCCAGCCGTTTCCTTCAACTGTTAATTCTTTGTCAATCGTGATAGCTGGGCTTTAACTACAAATTTAAATATTTACGGTATTAATGAACTTATTTATGTATAACAGACTGTATTAAAGAACAATCTGTTAAGTGTAAATACCTAACGTTACTGACAACATGATGTAAACTTAAAATCTAATACTAAGGAAATATTATCATTAACTTCTTGAAACTAATCTGCCTTCCCTAGCTTCGTCAATTCTTTCGTTGACGCGTTTCGGAGAACCTCCATCTTCAAAAACTATTCCTATAGTCCATATGGAGAGGTATAGAAATAGTTTTTGAAGATGGAGGTTCTCCGAAACGCGTCAACGAAAGAATTGACGAAGCTAGGGAAGGCAGTTTATTATACTGTACATAGTGACAATAATCCTAGCAGAAAAGAAGAAGAATATAAAAAGAATTTTAACTTCTTGAAACTTTTCATCTACAATTAAAAGTATGAATTTTTTTTTAATTTACCTGGTTCGGACCCGTAACATCTTCTTTTTTACTTTAGCCGCCTCGGTGACCTAGTTGATAGCGAACTGGGCTTTCACCCCGAGGACCCGGATTCGATTCCCGGCCAGGGCTTGGCATTTTTACACGCTATAAATCATCCCATCGTCTGCATTAGCCCAAGTGTGCACAATAGTCGGACGTTAAACACAAAAAAAATCTTACTTATTACGCCTTTCAGGACTTATTACGCCTTTCAGGACTTATTACGCCTTTTTAGATTAGGACCATTACATTAGTCGTGGCACGCAATTACTTCGCTAACATGATGGAAGCGAATTATCAAAGTTCCGAATTAACTGTTCAGCTACCGGAGTGAATACCGCACTGCGTTGCCTGTAGTATTTATTTTATTGTCCTAACCTGCCGATGAAATGAATTTTAGAAAAGCGCAATTTAAAGAAAAAAGAAAGGAGAAATAATTTTCTTTGTGACCGCACTTTATATTCTAAAGCAAGCCATCCACGATGGAACGTATTGGTCGTACCTGACGTCGTACGACGTACCTATCAAATAGTGAAGTATCCGAAATGTAAGGGAATTTTAATCCTCAAAAGCCCACTCTACCGTCGACAGGTGTAGCAAGAAAATGGTATAGTTTAGTAGCTACTAACATTAGTCACAACCCAACATTAATTTAACTTTCGGTTAGAATAGTATTTTATTTAATTCCAAAATTCACAAATTTAGATTAATTGTATTTCTCTCTAAGCTAATTTTAAATATCTCCCAATTTGTAATATTTGTTTTGTAAACTTACGTTAATCGGGTTTTTTATTATCTATTAATTTATTCAGTGGTTTTATCGCAATTTGTTATTCACACAATTACTTCAGGCCTATTTTCAGTAATGAGTTAGGTTGTTTTTTTTCCTTTTCGTTTCACCCTCTTTGGGGTACGCTGAATCAATCATTTCTTGCGCGCTGTACTTTTCTTTGTTCCCAGTAGCTCTTCATTCTTTCCGATCTTCTTTTCCTCTCCTCTTCCGAAATGACAGGTTTAGGTCTTATTTTGGTTTTATCTTGGAATCTTATTCTTTCGTCCTTGGTACTTATCTTAGCAGTTTGGTCAAGCAGTGAATTTTCTGTAATTTTTAATTCTATTAGGTCTTTTTTCAATTTCTTTAAACCAGTTCGGTTTTGTTTTACGATTATGGAAAAAAATCAAACACCTGTTTCGTCAATTGGAGTTCATTCTAAGAAGATGGCCGTAAAAATTTATTCTCCTTTTTCTCATAGTATCGGACAGTTTTTCAATTTTCTTGTAGAGAGCTTCATTTCTTATATATACTACCTTATTATCCTGAAATTTTGTTCCTATAATTTTTCTTAAGATCTTCCTTTCCGTTATTTCAAGCTTTTCTATCTGGCCTATGCGATTCATGGTTAATGTTTCTGCTGCGTACAGTGCTTCCGGCTTGATCACTGTTTTATAATGTTTAATTTTGGACCCCCATGAAAGGGATTTCTTATTGTATGTTTCTTTCGTCAATTGGAAGGCCAATTCAAGTTTGTTTCTCCTGGATTGTTAGGTTGTTTATTGTTTAACGCAATATTATTTTACTAATTTGATCTGTTTAGTCAGTAATAATATTTTGTACCTATAATTCAGGTTTTACCCATATATTTTTGAAATTTTACACATACTTTGTTCATACCCTCTTTCAATTTATTATTATCGTTCTTTAATTATCCTAATTATTTCTATTGTCGTTTTAAATTAACCATACTTTATCTGTTGAAACATCAACTTAATTTTCCTTTACGTAAAAGCTACCCGTATTTCTTTAGATTCGGTTTATATACAAAGTTTTGTTACAATTGATTGTGCTACTTTGTGACATCCTGAAGTGTATACATCCTGAAGTGACATCCTGAAGTGTATTGTATCCTGAAGTGACGATCTAAACCCTATCGTCCTGCTAAAATATATGTATTCAAACTTAACTCTCTTAACACTTCACGTTAATTTACAATTTCAAAATTTCTTATTAATTATTATTAAATAATTAATTATATTACATTCCTTTAACACCCGTAAAACTTAAACTTATATATTATTGAATATAGTTTGAAGGCATCAAAGTAAGTTGCCTGGCATTTGCAGACGATTTTGCTATATTATCGGACACCCTAAGAAATGCAACAATACAAATCAATATCTTAAATGAAATAGCTAATAAAACAGGTTTGAGAATCTCCGTAGAAAAAACTAAATTTATTACAAACATCAAAAACGCTCCAAATTTTTTGGTTACGGATACTGGTGCAGGGGAAAAAGTAAAGTAATTCAAATATTTGGGAGAAATGATCCAAGACAATGGCTTGGAGAAGTCTGCTGTTGAAGAAAGGGTACGCAAAATGGAAAGAGCATATGGTATCACTAAAAATTATTATAACAGAAAGTGCTTATCTAAAAATCTTAAAATAAGGCACTACATTACAGTAGTGAAACCGGAATGCCTGTACGCGAGTGAATGCTTGGTTCTAAATTATAGTTTACATAAACTAAAAATACTAGAAAGGAGAATCATGAGAAAATTTTTAGGCCCAATGAAAACTAAAGAAACATGGAAACTAAGATCTAATGATACAGGAACATAGAGGACATGACAGAGACGATAAGGAAGAGAATACTGCAATTTTTTGAACATATGTACAGGATGAATGATTCAAGACTAGCGAAAGGATACTCAAGTACCTATGGGATAAAAAGTCAACAACTAGTTGGATTCAAGAGGTAAGGAAAGATTTAGAAAGAAATAATATAAAAGAAGAAGAAACGCTGAACAGAGAGATTTTTAGAAAGAGGATATTGAGTATGGAGGGATTCCAAGGAAGATTGCAGAAGAAACCTGGTGCGAAGTGGTCCGAAGACAGAAAGAGGCTGCATAGTGAAAGGATGAGGGAGTATTGGAGGGAACGGAAGAGAAAACAGCTAAGTGTGAAGAATTGAAATTGTCACGTGGTCCCTAGCAGGCCACATCGAAAGAAGAAGAAGAAGAAGAAGATAGTTTGTTATCCTAATATTATAAGATTGTTACTTTTAAAATAATGATTTTATAAGTAACTTTATTCTGTATAAAAATTTTAAAACGTATTAATTAACCAGAAATCAACTTCAAAACTAGTTCAATTCAATTCAATTTATTCTGCACAAACTGTTTCAGACATGTATTTTGTTCAAACAAAAATTCAAAGTCGTACCAAATTAATACGTCATGTACTAAATTATGCTGTTTTTCCCGTCTGTCGGTGGTCTAGTTGATAGCGTACTGGGCTTTCAACCCGAGGACCCGGGTTCAATTCCCGGCCAGGGCTTGGAATTTGCATACGCTAAATCATCCCACATCGTCTGCATTAGCCCAAGTGTGCACAATAGTCGGACGTTAAACACAAAAAAATGTCCCGTCTGTCAAGCTGCATAGGA
>CM040182.1:67568370-67580870 GCA_022606455.1 Callitettix versicolor | reverse complement strand
ATTATGAGAGCAAGTATCCGCAAGCACCTCAATAAGGAATTGGAAAGTCGCCAATTAGAAGTGAATCTTCTCCTAATTCTATTCTAGACGTTATAGAGAGACTAGGACGCTGTAACGTTATGGAGAAGACGTTATAGAGAGACTAGGACGCTGTAACGTTATGGAGAAGACGTTATAGAGAGACTAGGACGCTGTAACGTTATGGAGAAGACGTTATAGAGAGACTAGGACGCTGTAACGTTATGGAGAAGACGTTATAGAGAGACTAGGACGCTGTAACGTTATGGAGAAGACGTTATAGAGAGACTAGGACGCTGTAACGTTATGGAGAAGACGTTATAGAGAGACTAGGACGCTGTAACATTATGGAGAAGACGTTATAGAGAGACTAGGACTGGAGAAGACGCTGTAACTGAGCATGCCTTTATTCGTACAGAATTATTCGCAGAATTCTGTATGAATTCTGTGTTGGAAAGTGAACATGCAAGTAAATCCATGGAAAGTGAACATGCAAGTAAATCCATGGAACGTGAACATGCAAGTAAATCCATGGAAAGTGAACGTGCAAGTAAATCCATGGAAAGTGAACGTGCAAGTAAATCCATGGAAAGTGAACATGCAAGTAAATCCATGGAAAGTGAACATGCAAGTAAATCCATGGAAAGTGAACATGCAAGTAAATCCATGAAAAGTGAACATGCAAGTAAATCCATGGACAGTGAACATGCAAGTAAATCCATGGAAAGTGAACATGCAAGTAAATCCATGGAAAGTGAACATGCAAGTAAATCCATGGAAAGTGAACATGCAAGTAAATCCATGGAAAGTGAACATGCAAGTAAATCCATGGAAAGTGAACATGCAAGTAAATCCATGGAAAGTGAACATGCAAGTAAATCCATGGAAAGTGAACATGCAAGTAAATCCATGGAAAGTGAACATGCAAGTAAATCCATGGAAAGTGAACATGCAAGTAAATCCATGGAAAGTGAACATGCAAGTAAATCCATGGAAAGTGAACATGCAAGTAAATCCATGAAAAGTGAACATGCAAGTAAATCCATGAAAAGTGAACATGCAAGTAAATCCATGGAAAGTGAACATGCAAGTAAATCCATGAAAAGTGAACATGCAAGTAAATCCATTGAAAGTGAACATGCAAGTAAATCCATGGAAAGTGAACATGAACATGAAGTGAGTAAATCCATGGGAAGTGAACATGCAAGTAAATCCATGGAAAGTGAACATGCAAGTAAATCCATGGGAAGTGAACATGCAAGTAAATCCATGGAAAGTGAACATGCAAGTAAATCCATGGAAAGTGAACATGCAAGTAAATCCATGGAAAGTGAACATGCAAGTAAATCCATGGAAAGTGAACATGCAAGTAAATCCATGGAAAGTGAACATGCAAGTAAATCCATGGAAAGTGAACATGCAAGTAAATCCATGGAAAGTGAACATGCAAGTAAATCCATGGAAAGTGAACATGCAAGTAAATCCATGGAAAGTGAACATGCAAGTAAATCCATGGAAAGTGAACATGCAAGTAAATCCATGGAAAGTGAACATGCAAGTAAATCCATGGAAAGTGAACATGCAAGTAAATCCATGAAAAGTGAACATGCAAGTAAATCCATGGAAAGTGAACATGCAAGTAAATCCATGGAAAGTGAACATGCAAGTAAATCCATGGAAAGTGAACATGCAAGTAAATCCATGGAAAGTGAACATGCAAGTAAATCCATGGAAAGTGAACATGCAAGTAAATCCATGGAAAGTGAACAGTGTAAATCCATGGAAAGTGAACATGCAAGTAAATCCATGGGAAGTGAACATGCAAGTAAATCCATGGAAAGTGAACATGCAAGTAAATCCATGGAAAGTGAACATGCAAGTAAATCCATGGAAAGTGAACATGCAAGTAAATCCATGGAAAGTGAACATGCAAGTAAATCCATGGAAAGTGAACATGCAAGTAAATCCATGGAAAGTGAACATGCAAGTAAATCCATGGAAAGTGAACATGCAAGTAAATCCATGGAAAGTGAACATGCAAGTAAATCCATGGAAAGTGAACATGCAAGTAAATCCATGGAAAGTGAACATGCAAGTAAATCCATGAAAAGTGAACATGCAAGTAAATCCATGGAAAGTGAACATGCAAGTAAATCCATGGAAAGTGAACATGCAAGTAAATCCATGGAAAGCGAACATGCAAGTAAATCCATGGAAAGTGAACATGCAAGTAAATCCATGGGAAGCGAACATGCAAGTAAATCCATGGAAAGTGAACATGCAAGTAAATCCATGGGAAGTGAACATGCAAGTAAATCCATGGAAAGTGAACATGCAAGTAAATCCATGGAAAGTGAACATGCAAGTAAATCCATGGAAAGTGAACATGCAAGTAAATCCATGGAAAGTGAACATGCAAGTAAATCCATGGAAAGTGAACATGCAAGTAAATCCATGGGAAGTAAATATAAGTTCCTGTAACCGTATAGTATATGGTGAGGCTTATTTATGTTTACTAAGTATTAGATAAATAAGTTGTCAGCAATTGTGTTTCTTCTGCTGCATCGAGAATTTATTTCCCGCGATAAATACATCGCTGCGTGGCAACATACACTTTAAACATTTTTTCCTCCTCCGATTAATTACTTCCAATTCGCTCTTTGAAATAAAATTCGATCCACGCCCGCAGGAGCCTGGTTTTACCACCGAGTCATCCTTACACCGGCGCTTTTTTGTCTACACACATCGATTCATCTTCATACGATAGGCGGGAACTGAAACTCTATTGATATTGTGCGCTCCCTAATCCGGGCAGAATAACAAATGGCAACTATTAAAAGACAAATTTGTTGTGTGGCTGTCGACGCGCGCCTGCCCTACATCAATAAATATCGTTTTTTTTTATATGCTGCCGTATTGTGCGTGTGATACTTGATTATCATTAAATAGCCTAAGTAGGAGAATACCGTGATGTTCGGCTTCTCGGCGAATTCGATTTTTTCTGGTCGCGACTGCCAATTTAACTTGCAACAGCAACAAATTATTATTATTACTTTATATTATTAAATATTTGAAATATGATTACTGTTCCTGATGTTTAAGTTATTACTCCGATTGAACCTGTGATTGGTCAAGGTCTATTATCTACTAGGTGAAAGGGGTGATTTTTTTTCATTTGTTTTAATTTTCTCTAGAATAAAGGGTTCTTACATTGGGTAAAAGTGAGTTTTAGGAAATTTTCGTCGATTTTGGTAATTTTTGCACTAAAACGCTTCATTACGTGCACAATATTAATAATCTAAAATGTAAAAGTGCGGGAACAACGGGAAGTTACAAAAAAAGTGGCAAACATAACCTGAAAATTTCTACCGCGCGAAATTTATACGTGGAAAAGTTCCTCCTGTTTTGTTTTCCGGCTTTTCGAACACTTGTATCTCTTGTTAGGAAGCAAATATTTCTTGTATTTGCAAAGGAAACATTGTTTTTGTCGTTGAGCAATATATTTCAATAAGGAAAAATGTTGCTTCGGCTGCAAAATAATGAACTTCTTTTTGATGCTAAAACTAACGTTAACAAACTAACATAGTATGCGAGGAAATCAAATAAGTTTGTCACTTTTTCTTGTTTTCTGATTTTTCAAGTGAAAACTTTTTTAGCGACGCTGTGCAAAAAAAAAGTTTTTTTGGATGGGCAAAAAGCATTGAAATCGCGTCAGATTTTATAGCGACACCGTCAATGAGATATATAATGTATACTTCTTCTTTTCGTTTCACCCTCTTTGGGGTACGCTGAATCAATCATTTCTTGCGCGCTGTACTTTTCTTTGTTCCCAGTAGCTCTTCATTCTTTCCGATCTTCTTTTCCTCTCATCTTCCGAAATGACAGGTTTAGGTCATATTTTGGTTTTATCTTGGAATCTTATTCTTTCGTCCTTGGTACTTATCTTAGCAGTTTGGTCAAGCAGTGAATTTTCTGTAATTTTTAATTCTATTAGGTCTTTTTCAATTTCTTTAAACCAGTTCGGTTTTGTTTTACGATTATGGAAGTGTATAATATATAAAATAGTATAGGATGCACGCGTATACCATGAGATATATAATGTATATATGTGTATATGTAAATAGACTTACGCCACGCGTATATATATATATATATATATATATATATATATATATATATATATATATCCTTTCATATAAAAGTATGGTGTATATGTTTATATATATATAATAATATGAATATATATATATATATATATATATATATATATATATATATATATATATATATATATATATATATATATATATATATATATATATATATATATATATATATATATATATATAATATGAAGCGTATAATGGCTACTGGCATCTGTCTCTTTCTAGTTCTATACTCTACGTATATATGTGCTTTTTCTACAGTATATACGTAGTTCACAAAGTATAAAGAGCACGTGTTTTTATATAGACTGTTATTCTTTTGGTTTTCAAAATCTTCAAATAAACAATTAAGAAAATAAATTATTTTAGTCAGATTACAATATTTATACCTAATATTATGCACAAACGTTACTGTTCAAGTTTTCACTTCTGTCGGCCCTCCCGGAGCGCAGCCCGCATTATTTTTAAACATTTTAAATTATTCAGGCAAAATTGGAAGGTAAATTAAACCAGGAGACCTACAGATTGACATGCCGCGTTCGTTGCATGTTTTGAGACAAGATATTTCCCTTAGGAAATAAGTTTTCTTTCATTATCTGCTGATCCGGCTCGTTAAGCCTGTCAATCAGTTGTAGGGATGGGCGTTTCTGCTATTTTTACAAAATATCAACGAACATTTTTTTGGAAAAAAAATGTTTTCAAAAACAGTTGGAAAAAAACAGGTTATGAAACTGAAACTCGAAGTTGTATTAGCAGCTAAAACATAAGCACAAACGTTCAGTTTTCTAAGACTACTTTTTCAATCCCATTACCATCATGTCCTTAACTGTTTTTTTGGTGTAAAACATTTAGAAAAAAATAATTTTTATAAGTGTAGTAATAATTAAATTACATTCTCAAAACGTAATATATATGTATGCCATTTTATATTTACAAAATGCAATGAATTTCTAATAGAAGCATTATTTTTTTTATTTAAAAATTAAATAGTCCTTTACATATTTACTGAAATGAAAACTATTTAGAATATTTTTAGTTGATTAAAAAATATTGATGATTGATAATAAATATAAAAAATACGTTTAAATAAAATTAGGTTATGTATTTACAAAATGTGAGATGTTACTGTCATATTTTTACTTGGGAGAAAGTAGGTTTTCACTTTTCAACACTGAAAAAAGTAACCTTAATAAGTACAATATAGTAATAAGAACATAAGACAAATGTGTTTAAATAAAATTAACTCTATGTAGTTACAAAATTATAGCTTATTAACATTAGGTTATTATAAATTCCTTTCAAATTAGTCACAATGGATTTATAAGATAAGGCTTGTTTACATATATTGCAAAAAGCCTTTTCATTCTCAGCCTTAAAAAAATAGTTCCAAATTATACTTCTTTGACGGTTAGCCATAATTTTAAAACATATGACGCCAAAAGATTTGCTTATATTCAGATGTAGCCTATAATTCGCAAAATTTTAGAAAAAATACTAAAATAACCTAAAATTATTCAAGATATATACAAGAGTAGATATTGTGAATTTTAAAAAGTCCACACATCCAATAAATACTTAAAAACTATGCACTTAATTCTAAAAACATAAAAAAGTAAAAGAAAACTTTCAAAATTGTCCACTAAATATTTTAAAATTTCTAAACACAAAGTAAACTACGGAGAAAAACTAATATAAAACACAATTATGGCTGTTTTTACAGTTTAAAAAAATGTTTGAACAACAAATTTTACATTTAAAACTTTCAAACAACTCGCAACAAAATAGAGATAAACGTTGACAACGCCCAAACAGTTCTTACTTCACTACGTTGCAACAAGAAACTTTGAAATAAAGGGAAAAAGCATAGCAGGTTAAGGAAAAGAAATTAGCAGGAAAACAGTTAGCAGGAAAATAGCAGGAAAAACGTTTTAGCTCTTGCGGCGACGTTCGAATAGAACGTTGGTGGTGGGGAAGTCCAAACAGCTGTTCATTGTTTAACAAATCACGATCCAGTCCAAATCAAACTGCTTTTTTCCGTTTGGAAAAGCAGTTTGTTTTTCGTATATAGAAAAACAATTTTTTTTAAACAGTTTTCTTACCCACCTCTAGTCAGTTGTAAGAAAGCAAAACAAACATATGTCTCAATACCGGAAACGTTGCTCGTGATTATCAAATAGTAAACAAATATATAATAAAATAGTTTTGTATAGCCTAATTAGAATAGTTTTGTTGCCTGGATAATTTCGCGGTAATGTACAAATTCGGGTAGGCTTATGTGAAGACCATCTATGTAGTTTATACATAGGCTACACACTTCTGACAGGCTAACATTCACATATAAAATATATATACTTAAACATAACATTCAAACATTACATACGGTTTCCTATACATAGGCTGTACGTACATATATGTGTAGCTTATATATCCAAATATATCACTTTAAATTGAATGTGAGTTATAAGAATTAATGGGGAATTATCAATGTGAGTAGGCTTTGTATGATGGTAATTTATTTTCTGTAAGTTCGATGCATCATTAAACAACTCTTACAAATAATGTTGCACTTTACATTAGTTTCTCATGAATACAATTTATTAAGAGAAACTAATTTCTTCCTTTTTTTAGACTGAGCAGTTACAGGCGCTACCTTACAGATTCCCAGATATCTTATTTCATTATTTTTTTAATGATATATTGTATTAGCATTTCTGTTCGTTTTTTGGAAGAATATCATTTCAAAAAATCAATAAATTCTGAAGTTATCATTAGAAAAACAATAAGTAATCCGAATTGCCAAGCTGATAATGTGTTTTATGGCGTGTTTCAATTGGGATACATGTTTTAACCCTTATGTGGGCGCGCTGGCGGCAAATTGGCCGCAATCTTTTATTTTCGCATCTCACGTTTGTTATCGATGGAGAAATGTTTTCAGGGCTTTGAGTATTTGTCAAGACCACCTTGAGGGACACGAACTGTATAAAAATAATACCACCTTATCTTCAGTCCGTCTGGAAATAAGGCATGAATGCGAGATAGTTACGTCTGCGGCCACGTTGCTGCGGCGCGCCCAATCGTGTAACTGCTTTCGTAGTGTTATTCTCACTATATTTGTGCATACATAGTCACTTTTACCCTTCTTTTTTTGTTTTGTTTTGTGTTTAGTGTTTTAGTTAAGTATTTTTTACCGTGTTTTCCAAAAAGTCTATTGTAAATTTAGATTATAACGCTACAAAATGTGGCGTTGATACTGTCGATCAAATATGTGCCAGTTACTCGACATCCCGAAGCACGAGACGTTGGACAATGGCCCTTTTTTATCGGCATTCAGACACTGCCGGAATAAATGCAAATATAATTTACAAATTCAACCATCTGGATTACACTGAGCGAAGACGCAACTTTTTGAAAAAATTGGCCTCAGTTTCATGAGTGGACACTTGAAAGCTAGAGCGACAATCCTAACTCTTCCAAAAGATCAAGTTTTTTTGGGAAAATATAAGTTATTGGAAAATCAACAGGCTCAAGTACCAACACGTAGACTTATTTGTCATATTTGCGGACCACACAAAAATAACAGAACCAAAATTGTCCGCAAAGAATGTAATAAGAATGTTTTAAGAATCACAGCCAGATGGCCGCTGTTTGCACGAAGTTGAAGCAATGGACGTTGATTCGGATTAAATTTGTAAATATTAATTTTAAATTTTTGTTTATAATTTTAGTTTTTTGATAAATGTGACCACTAACAATTCCGTAATATTTGTCATGTTTCTTGTATAAAATGAAATCCTTTTTCAGACAAGTGTTTGTATTCATTAATTGTCTATGTTTCAAATATTCAATGTTTTTTAAATAAATAAAACCATTAAAAAACTGAAAATTAAAATAAATCAATTAGAAACAAAGTATTACAAAAAATAACGCAATGTGTCCACTTAAAATTAGTTTACATGGGTACAAAAGCGGAATTAGGCATTGCGGCCAAATTGCCGCGGCGAGCCCGGTTGTGTGATACACCTAGGCGCACAGCGAAGGGTTAAACACATATTTGAACATACGGAGTTTATATGATCATACAAGTCCTCATGCGTGTCAAATAGTTCGTAAAAACATACCCTGCATTTACACTTGTACAAACCATTTCATTTTTCAAATGGTCGTTTCTGTTGGTGGAGTGGTCCTTTAAGAGCATTTATTCTAAATTTTTCAAATGGTCGTTTCTGTTGGTGAGTGGTCCTTTAAGAGCATTTATTCTAATTTTTTCAAATGGTCGTTTCTGTTGGTGGAGTGGTCCTTTAAGAGCATTTATTCTAATTTTTTCAAATGGTCGTTTCTGTTGGTCGAGTGGTCCTTTAAGAGCATTTATTCTAATTTTTTCAAATGGTCGTTTCTGTTGGTCGAGTGGTCCTTTAAGAGCATTTATTCTAAATTTTTCAAATGGTCGTTTCTGTTGGTCAAGTGGTCCTTTAAGAGCATTTATTCTAAATTTTTCAAATGGTCGTTTCTGTTGGTCGAGTGGTCCTTTAAGAGCATTTATTCTAATTTTTTCAAATGGTCGTTTCTGTTGGTCGAGTGGTCCTTTAAGAGCATTTATTCTAAATTTTTCAAATGGTCGTTTCTGTTGGTCGAGTGGTCCTTTAAGAGCATTTATTCTAATTTTTTCAAATGGTCGTTTCTGTTGGTGGAGTGGTCCTTTAAGAGCATTTATTCTAAATTTTTCAAATGATCGTTTCTGTTGGTCGAGTGGTCCTTTAAGATCATTTATTCTAATTTTTTCAAATGGTCGTTTCTGTTGGTCGAGTGGTCCTTTAAGAGCATTTATTCTAATTTTTTCAAATGGTCGTTTCTGTTGGTCGAGTGGTCCTTTAAGAGCATTTATTCTAAATTTTTCAAATGGTCGTTTCTGTTGGTCGAGTGGTCCTTTAAGAGCATTTATTCTAATTTTTTCAAATGGTCGTTTCTGTTGGTCGAGTGGTCCTTTAAGAGCATTTATTCTAAATTTTTCAAATGGTCGTTTCTGTTGGTCGAGTGGTCCTTTAAGAGCATTTATTCTAATTTTTTCAAATGGTCGTTTCTGTTGGTGAGTGGTCCTTTAAGAGCAAATATTCTGAACTTGTACAATAAAACCATGCTCAGTAACGAGATGATTTTATACTTATCAACTTGTGCCCTGATTTAAATAAAATCTAAAAAAAGGTAGAAATTGTTTAAAAATTTTTTTTTAAAAGAACTCGTAAAGAATTTTTAAGAAAGAGAAAATCTCTTGGTGCATAAGCCATGTTGGTCGATGAACTCATTTTAGAAGATGACTCATGATTTAAGAACTGTACAACAAAATAGTAAATCAAACTATACACAACACATTTCTTAAAGAACTAGCCCATTAAATGCAAATGAATTTGTCAACAAATCAAAACCAGTCAGCTGAGTAAACAGCTGATTAAATCTAATAAATGAAAAAACTGTCATAACCAAAAAACACATGAAAATAAACTCCTACATGTCAAAGTATGCGCAATTTGTGTTCACACAAAATGTACGAGGAAATCTTTTTATATTCTTCTTCTTTTCCGCTAGTATTATTATCACTATGTTCAGTATAATGATCTGCCTTCCCTAGCTTTGTCAATTCTACTTTTGTTGACGCGTTTCGGAGAACCTCCATCTTCAAAAACTATATCTATACTCTATAGATACAGTTCTTCTTCTTTTCTACTAGGATTATTATCACTATGTTCAGTATAATGATCTGCCTTCCCTAGCTTCGTCAATTCTACTTTCGTTGACGCGTTTCGGAGAACCTCCATCTTCAAAAACTATATCTATACTCTATAGATACAGTTCTTCTTCTTTTCTGCTAGGATTATTGTCACTATGTTGAGTATAATGATCTGCCTTCCCTAGCTTCGTCAATTCTACTTTTGTTGACGCGTTTCGGAGAACCTCCATCTTCAAAAACTATATCTATACTCTATAGATACAGTTCTTCTTCTTTTCTGCTAGGATTATTGTCACTATGTTGAGTATAATGATCTGCCTTCCATAGCTTTGTCAATTCTACTTTTGTTGACGCGTTTCGGAGAACCTCCATCTTCAAAAACTATATCTGTACTCTATAGATACAGTTCTTCTTCTTTTCTGCTAGGATTATTGTCACTATGTTGAGTATAATGATCTGCCTTCCCTAGCTTTGTCAATTCTACTTTTGTTGACGCGTTTCGGAGAACCTCCATCTTCAAAAACTATATCTATACTCAGTCTTACAATATCTTATATTCTTCTTCTTTTCTGCTAGGATTATTGTCACTACGTTGAGTATAATGATCTGCCTTCCCTAGCTTCGTCAATTCTACTTTCGTTGAGGCGTTTCGGAGAACCTCCATCTTCAAAAACTATATCTATACTCTTGAGGTTCTCCGAAACGCGTCAACGAAAGTAGAATTGACGAAGCTAGGGAAGGCAGATCATTATACTAAACACAGTATGAGGAAATCTTGGATTTTTTTTTCTTTTGTGTTTAACGTCCGACTGTTGTGCACACTTGGGATATAATAGTCCCAAATGGAAGGTATACTTTTGGGCTATTATAGGTATACTTTTGGACTACTATTTAACGCTTTTTAATATACCATTACCTTGTTTGGCCCATCACGTGTTTTTTTATGACATAGGTTATAACAACACATAGCCTTACCTCAGTACCACTGTTAGTAAGGCTATATTAGTAGTTTGTTACATATGACAATACTGCGTAGTTTTCGGAGCGATTATTTATGCCTGAAGATGGAGCTACGCGGAAACCTGCTATTTTATAAAAGAATTCACGTGACTGGGGATGTAATAGCCAACATTAATTTTTTAATGTTGTGCACACAAGTCTTACAATGTGTGTGTGTGTGTGTGTGTGTGTGTGTGTGTGTGTGTGTGTGTGTGTGTGTGTGTGTGTGTGTGTGTGTGTGTGCAGACGATGGGATGATTTATAGCGTATGAAAATGCCAAGCCCTGGCCGGGAATCGAACCCGGGTCCTCGGGGTGAAAGCCTAGTATGCTATCAACTAGGCCACCGAAGAGGCTAGGAAATCTTGGAGCTCATACAGTTTGTGTGAGTTAACGTAATTTATAAATTGACTTTTGTCTCGTAAAAATCCTCAAATATGTATCCCAATTTAAACACACCATTAGATATAGGCGTATTAGTTACAGTATTTAATATTTATATAAAATTGCGTGGTTCTTTGCAGAACATTGTACACAGATCACGCTGTAGGCTATCGCTATTAACCTATATCACCTAAGGTTTGCTTCTAGAGTATTTCCCCTTCCCCTTGCCCTTCCCATTCCCCTTGCCACTTAAATAAAGCTAGTCGAGCCTAGTTATCAGTCTATTACCATAATATTATTCTACCGGCTTAGGGCGATACCGTACAATAGAACGATGTTTTATTTTTTTTACAGGACAAAGGGATGCTGTAGGCGTGTTCGCGGGGATGTACCGCTTAGGGGATGTTTTTTCCGTTCACTGGACTAAATCCCACCGTCGGCTGGTTTATAATATATTGTTAAAACACAAAAGATGGATTTAGTTTTTATCGCAAAGTTTGTATAAACAAAAATTTCTAGTCGCTGTTTTGTTTGCTCGCCAACAAATGTCTAAAAAAACAATTCCAAAGCCCTTTCACTGAGCAGGGGTTTGTTGGTTCGAAAATTATTATTTTTTTAAATCGCTTTATTGTGCGTTTTTTTTATTAAAACAAGACTTTTCCGGTTTTGAAATTTCACCTCGGGCACCGGACTTTGACAGAAGAATCGATGGTTTTGAAATTCGGCTTTCAAACGTTAAAAAGTAACACGGAAAGCCCCCCCTCCACGGCTCTCTTGACGTGCTGTCGTGGTACATCCGACATCTTTCAGCTCACTTCTAACGCAGAACTGTTTATCCTATCCTTCGCGTTTGAACACATTTTTCAATAACATCAAACGAATTTGATCGGCAAACAAAACTGATGACGCTCCGCAGGGGCTACAAACTTGTTGCACCTATTGAGAGGATTTAGACGTCCCTCGCGGTACCCGAGTCTCTCTCTCTCTCTCTCTCTCTCTCTCACACACACACACACACACACACACACACACACACACAACACTACACTACACTTACAACTTTTACACTTTACACTCACCCTTATATTTAGGGAACGAGCAGGGGGGTGCGGACTAGCTGCACCTATTGAGAGGATTTAGACGTCCATCGCGGTATCCGAGTCTAACACACACTTACACTTACAACAATACACTTACGACTTTAACACATTA
>CM040182.1:67560870-67563370 GCA_022606455.1 Callitettix versicolor | reverse complement strand
TTCATTAATTTTAGTTTTATTTCATTAATTATAGTTTTTATTTTAGTTTCTTTTAATTAATTTTAGTTTTTATTTTAGTTTCTTTTCATTAATTTTAGTTTTATTTCATTAATTATAGTTTTTATTTTAGTTTCTTTTAATTAATTTTAGTTTTTATTTTAGTTTCTTTTCAATAACTTTAGCTTTTATTTTAGTTTCTTTTAATTAATTTTAGTTTCTTTTCATTAATTTTAGTTTTATTTCATTAATTATAGTTTTTATTTTAGTTTCTTTTAATTAATTTTAGTTTTTATTTTAGTTTCTTTTCATTAATTTTAGTTTTATTTCATTAATTATAGTTTTTATTTTAGTTTCTTTTAATTAATTTTAGTTTTTATTTTAGTTTCTTTTCATTAATTTTAGTTTCTTTTAATTAACTTTAGCTTTTATTTTAGTTTCTTTTCATTTTTTCAAAACGTGCGTTGTAAAGACACTTTACACAAAGGTAGCCGTAGTGCTTTAAACTGTGGCCATTTGTTTCTGTTGTTTAATTTAAATTTCATTTAATTCTGAGAGGTGTGTACAGTAGTCTATGTCACGACTGTCCCCAGCGTGTTGAAAGGGTGATCAAAGCACCCCTATCCGTACGTCCACACCTTTTCCACTCCATTTCCCGAACTAAATACAATAAAATATTTAAACGCTATTTTCTTAAACAAATAAATAAATCTATTGTGTTTAGCCGAAGTTTTTTCGTGTTTGTATTAGCATAATCGTTATTTTGAGTAATAAATATAGGGTGTGTCAAAACGTAACGACAACATATTTTATAAAGAAAACAAATTGATAGCCTAATTAGTCTGAGATCAACCGTCTTCGCGGATGAATAATAGTGTTTACTGAGCAAAGTGTCCTGAATAATTTCAGTGTGTCCGCGTTGAAGTATGAACATTTTACTTTGCTCGTTTCGATAATACAATAAATTTAATTTCGTTTGTGTTCGCCGTCGATTCCTGAAAAACCGTACTTCTTAGAAACAAGATGAATGTAACATTTAAAATTTAACCCGTTAGCTACAACTTCGGCTGATACAAAGTTTTACTGGGTATAGCACAATACCGCTGCTAGAGCATTAAGAACCTGGTCTCTTATACCAGTTGTACGAGTCACAGTTGGAATAAAATATAAGAAATTCGCCTGGACCGTCTGTAGCAGAGAGTTCTAGGGGGGGGGGGTCCCGATTTGTTTCACTGTTCTGGCAAAGGCAGTTGAAGTGAGCAGCTTAGCAATCCCACCGTACTTCTAGCTCATTCTATTCTCAACGTACATACATACATACATACGTACACACACACACACACACACATATATATATATATATATATATACATACACACACACACACACACACACACACACACACACACACACACACACACACAGCGTTGCTGCTTGTCGTGAGTGGTTACCGAACAGTTTCCTACGACGCTGCATGCGTAGAGGCGGGCGAACCCCCAATGGAGCTGATGGCTGATGAAAGAGCAAGGCTCTACTGGCGTAAGCGAATTACCGAGGTGCGAAATCGGACCCTGGAGACATGGCAGCGGCTGTGGGACGAATCAACAATTGGACGATGGACATACCAACTCATAGGTAACACCCAGGATTGGTGCAACAGGAATCATGGAGAGGTGGATTTCTACCTCACACAGATTCTCACTGGGCACGGTTGCTTCCGAGCTTACTTGTTCTGTTTCAGGCTGGAAACAGACTCGGCTTGTCCCCTCTGTCTTCCAGCACTGGAGGAAGATGCGGAGCATGCTTTTTCCGACGTCGGATATTCGACGAGGAAAGGATGAAGCTGCAAATATATATGCGAGGCAGCATTACACCGGAAAGTCAGGTTGCGACAATGATGGCTTCAGAGGCCAACTGGAGGGCCATTGCGGGATTCGCTGCAGTGGTCATGAAGAGGTTGAAGATCGAGAAAGGAGAGTAAACGCTGTAGAAGAGTAGGCTGTCAGCCAGTCCACCTTCCCACGAAGTAATGCCTGGCGGCGGTTCCGTGGGGGTGGGGGTTTACAGAAGAGGAATGCTTTTCGTGGTTTTTTTAGTGGGTAACAATATATCTTAACTTGAGTTTGAGCTTGAGTTTTAACTTAATTTGAGTCCCACACTCTGGGGTAGTGCGGTACCCTACCCCAGGTAGTCTATAAAAGATTTTTTTCCACCTTTTTATGGCATCGCAAACACACACACACACACACACACACACACACACACACACACACACACACACACACACACACACACACACACACACACACACACACACACACACACACACACACACACACACACACACACACACACACACACACACACACACACACACACACACACATACACACACACACACACACACACACACACACACACACACACACACACACACACACACACACACACACATTCACTACTCTGCACATCTTGGCTAACTAAAGTGTAAAACAACCCGTGT
>CM040182.1:67545870-67555870 GCA_022606455.1 Callitettix versicolor | reverse complement strand
TTCCTCTCTCTTCCACTCTCTCCCTCTCCCTCTACCTCTCCCTCTCTCCTTCTCCTTCTCTCTCACTCTCCCTTCTCCCCTTCCTCTCCATCTCCCTCCCTCCCTCACCCTCCCTCTCCCTCCCTCTCTCCCCCTCTTTCTCCCCCTCTCTCCCCCTCTCCCTCTATCTCACTCACTTTCTCTATCTCCCTCTCTCACTCTCTCCCTCTCCCTCTCTCTCTCCATCTTCCTCTCTTTCTATCTCTCCCTCTCTCCCTCTTTCTCCCTCTCCCTCTCTCCCACTCACTTTCTCTCCCTCCCTCGCCCTCTCTCTCTCCCTCACTTTCTCTCTTCTTCTCCTTCTCTCCCTCCCTCTTTCTCTCTCCCTCTCTTCCTGTCTCCCTCTTCCTCTCTCTCACTTTATTTCTCTCCCTCTTCCTCTCTCTCACTTTATTTCTCTTCCTCTTCCTCTCTCTCACTTTATTTCTCTCCCTCTCTATCTCTCTCCCTCTCCCTCTCTTCCTGTCCCTCTTCCCCTCCCTCTCTCCCTCTCTATTTCTCACTTGCTCTCTCCCTCTCTCTCCCTCTCTTCCTATCTCTCTCTTCCTCTTCCTCTCTCCCTCTTCATCTCTCTCTCCCCCTCTCTCTCCCTCTCTCTCTTCCTCCCCCTCTCTCTCCCTCTCTCTCTTTCCCTCCCCCTCTCTCTCTACCGCCGCCGCTGTTGTTTTTCTTCTTGTACTCGTTCTTGTTGCTGCTGCTGTTGCTGTTGCTACTGCTGTTATTATTGTTATTAACATCACGGTTTTTATATTGCGCCCCCTCAAGAAATTCTTCGATCCGCCCCTGGCTATAGCCTTGTCTGTGTATTATGATTCCAAAAGGAGTAGGCCTATATTCGAAGCTCAGCGACCGGATGCAGGGGCACGCCCATAACAGAACTGTGATAATAACTTATTTGCAGGTTGTCAACATTAAGGACATTGGATGTCTATATTGACTAATTTTGCTTTGTCTGTGTTTCGTAGTCAGCAACGTGCTGCAAAACTACCTTATGATACTGTTACAGAGTGACAGACAGTACGAAGTATTATAGGGACATAGCGACCATGCATACTTGTGTTCCGCCTCAGTAGCGCACTAAGGTTACTTCTTGTATCCTTGTCCTTGGAATTTGTATTGTAGTGTAATCGTGGTTGTAGTGTTGAGAAGAATTACAAAGCTAGTTTATTTAACTAAATATTAGTTAAACTGATAGATATACAAGTTTTTTTTTCGAGAAATAAACTTAACTCAGATAAATTATAAGGTAACTTAAATTGTAGGGTAGTTAGGAATATAAGAACTTGTCCAGAATTACCTAATTTAATAACTTAACCTAAGGGAAGGAAGAACATTTTTTGGGAACATAACTTCACTTGTGCACATTCATGGACATCATTTGAATGAATATATAACTGTTTTTATTAACTAACCCGGTTTTTATTTATATATATTGTATATATATATAAATATATATACAATATATTTAATATTATATTGTATATAATATTAAATATTTGTATTTAATATTATATTATTAAATATAATATTTAATAATATTATATTATTATTAATATAATAATAATAATATTAATAATAATAATAATAATAATAATATTAATAATATTAATAATAATAATAATATTATTATTATTATTATTAAAATAATAATTATTATTTTATTATTATTATTAATAATAAAATAATAATATTTTATTATTATTTTATTATAATATAAAATATATTATAATATTTAAAAAAAAATTATAAATAGGAAAATCTTTTTACAAAAAGTTGTATCCTGTAAAAAAGCTTCAACATACTGTAGCACAGCGAGTACCTGGTACCAGGATACGCTGACAGAACTCACTTTCTATAAAATTCTGAGGCCGTCAAAGACATTGGAATAAGTAATGTTATATTTAAAAAAATCTCAAACTAATTTCTCAAATCACATCTGGCAGGATTTCCCTAAAAATTTTGTCACATGAAAACGTACAACCCAGCAGCAATCGGAGTTTATTTTGGGGTTTTTACGACTTGATTTCGAATTAGATTTTTAAATTTACTACGCCGATTCGAGTTATGAATCGCCGTATGTGATCAAAATTTGAGCGAAAATTAGGTCGAGTTTTCAGTTCTTTTAATGGATGTCTTTTTAAGAACTGATACGCTATAGGCCTATATTTGTCATGTCCCTATTACAGTCGAAGGGGATTCGAGAACCTCATGAATTCTAGAACGGTAACGAAATTTAATACCGTAGTTAGAATGTTTAACAAATTTGTAGGTTAGGGCAAATAAATTGAACGGGATGGGTGTAAGCTGTGTTTGCTGATGAGGACTTCATCGCAAACACATGCGCATATGTCTAGCTTCTCGCTGAGCGTGTAGATCTGATTTCACATCAAACAATAGAAGGTAAACTCCTTCAGTGTAAACAAGCGTGATGTAGGCTCAGTCTGTTACTTCACCCACGGGAGTAGCTTTCAAGGAAATAATTGTATGAAACATTGTAGTTAGGGTCTGTAACTACAGGCTACATTGGAGTAAAAACGTAATTTCGGAAAATTATTTAACTCTGAAGTTTTCTACCGTAGACTTTTTTCAAAATTCTTTAACGAAAAGAAAGCTCAAAAGCATTACCATTCTTCGGGAAAAACCATTCGGGAAAATGTAAGGGAATCAGTGTCTAATCTGTATTGAAAGTATATATATGTTAATTGTTTTTCATTACTACATACAGCAAAGTATGATTCCCTTACATTTTCCCGAATGGTTTTTCCCGAACTGTTATTTTCCCGAATATTTATTTTCACGAATATGATAATCCCGAACTCGATTTCCCGAATAATAATTTCCCGAATACTAAATTCCCGATTAGACACTAACTAACAAAACAACATTTTATTTCAGTGAAAAATAAAGCATATGACATAACTATTAAATTATACTTTGCTTTATGTAGTAATGAAAAACAATTAACATATATAACTTTCAATAAAGATTAGACACTAACTAACAAAACAATATTTATTTCAGTGAAAAATAAAGCATATGACCTACATAACTATTAAATTATACTTTGCTTTATGTAGTAATGAAAAACAATTAACATATATAACTTTCAATAAAGATTAGACACTAACTAACAAAACAACATTTATTTCAGTGAAAAATAAAGCATATGACATAACTATTAAATTATACTTTGCTTTATGTAGTAATGAAAAACAATTAACATATATAACTTTCAATAAAGATTAGACACTAACTAACAAAACAACATTTTATTTCAGTGAAAAATAAAGCATATGACATAACTATTAAATTATACTTTGCTTTATGTAGTAATGAAAAACAATTAACATATATAACTTTCAATAAAGATTAGACACTAACTAACAAAACAATATTTATTTCAGTGAAAAATAAAGCATATGACTTACATAACTATTAAATTATACTTTGCTTTATGTAGTAATGAAAAACAATTAACATATATAACTTTCAATAAAGATTAGACACTAACTAACAAAACAATATTTATTTCAGTGAAAAATAAAGCATATGACATAACTATTAAATTATACTTTGCTTTATGTAGTAATGAAAAACAATTAACATATATAACTTTCAATAAAGATTAGACACTAACTAACAAAACAATATTTATTTCAGTGAAAAATAAAGCATATGACTTACATAACTATTAAATTATACTTTGCTTTATGTAGTAATGAAAAACAATTAACGTATATAACTTTCAATAAAGATTAGACACTAACTAACAAAACAATATTTATTTCAGTGAAAAATATAGCATACGACTTACATAACTATTAAATTATACTTTGCTTTATGTAGTAATGAAAAACAATTAACATATATAACTTTCAATAAAGATTAGACACTAACTAACAAAACAATATTTATTTCAGTGAAAAATAAAGCATATGACTTACATAACTATTAAATTATACTTTGCTTTATGTAGTAATGAAAACAATTAACATATATAACTTCCAATAAAGATTAGACACTAACTAACAAAACAATATTTAATTCAGTGAAAAATAAAGCATATGACTTACATAACTATTAAATTATACTTTGCTTTATGTAGTAATGAAAAACAATTAACATATATAACTTCCAATAAAGATTAGACACTAACTAACAAAACAATATTTATTTCAGTGAAAAATAAAGCATATGACTTACATAACTATTAAATTATACTTTGCTTTATGTAGTAATGAAAAACAATTAACGTATATAACTTTCAATAAAGATTAGACACTAACTAACAAAACAATATTTATTTCAGTGAAAAATAAAGCATATGACTTACATAACTATTAAATTATACTTTGCTGTATGTAGTAATGAAAAACAATTAACATATATAACTTTCAATAAAGATTAGACACTAACTAACAAAACAATATTTATTTCAGTGAAAAATAAAGCATATGACATAACTATTAAATTATACTTTGCTTTATGTAGTAATGAAAAACAATTAACATATATAACTTTCAATAAAGATTAGACACTAACTAACAAAACAATATTTATTTCAGTGAAAAATAAAGCATATGACTTACATAACTATTAAATTATACTTTGCTTTATGTAGTAATGAAAAACAATTAACGTATATAACTTTCAATAAAGATTAGACACTAACTAACAAAACAATATTTATTTCAGTGAAAAATATAGCATACGACTTACATAACTATTAAATTATACTTTGCTTTATGTAGTAATGAAAAACAATTAACATATATAACTTTCAATAAAGATTAGACACTAACTAACAAAACAATATTTATTTCAGTGAAAAATAAAGCATATGACTTACATAACTATTAAATTATACTTTGCTTTATGTAGTAATGAAAAACAATTAACATATATAACTTCCAATAAAGATTAGACACTAACTAACAAAACAATATTTATTTCAGTGAAAAATAAAGTATATGACATAACTATTAAATTATACTTTGCTTTATGTAGTAATGAAAAACAATTAACATATATAACTTTCAATAAATATTAGACACTAACTAACAAAACAATATTTATTTCAGTGAAAAATAAAGCATATGACTTACATAACTATTAAATTATACTTTGCTTTATGTAGTAATGAAAAACAATTAACGTATATAACTTTCAATAAAGATTAGACACTAACTAACAAAACAATATTTATTTCAGTGAAAAATAAAGCATATGACATAACTATTAAATTATACTTTGCTTTATGTAGTAATGAAAAACAATTAACATATATAACTTTCAATAAAGATTAGACACTAACTAACAAAACAATATTTATTTCAGTGAAAAATAAAGCATATGACTTACATAACTATTAAATTATACTTTGCTTTATGTAGTAATGAAAACAATTAACGTATATAACTTTCAATAAAGATTAGACACTAACTAACAAAACAATATTTATTTCAGTGAAAAATAAAGCATATGACTTACATAACTATTAAATTATACTTTGCTTTATGTAGTAATGAAAACAATTAACATATATAACTTTCAATAAAGATTAGACACTAACTAACAAAACAATATTTATTTCAGTGAAAAATAAAGCATATGACTTACATAACTATTAAATTATACTTTGCTTTATGTAGTAATGAAAAACAATTAACGTATATAACTTTCAATAAAGATTAGACACTAACTAACAAAACAATATTTATTTCAGTGAAAAATATAGCATACGACTTACATAACTATTAAATTATACTTTGCTTTATGTAGTAATGAAAAACAATTAACATATATAACTTTCAATAAAGATTAGACACTAACTAACAAAACAATATTTATTTCAGTGAAAAATAAAGCATATGACTTACATAACTATTAAATTATACTTTGCTTTATGTAGTAATGAAAAACAATTAACATATATAACTTCCAATAAAGATTAGACACTAACTAACAAAACAATATTTATTTCAGTGAAAAATAAAGCATATGACTTACATAACTATTAAATTATACTTTGCTTTATGTAGTAATGAAAAACAATTAACATATATAACTTTCAATAAAGATTAGACACTAACTAACAAAACAATATTTATTTCAGTGAAAAATAAAGTATATGACATAACTATTAAATTATACTTTGCTTTATGTAGTAATGAAAAACAATTAACATATATAACTTTCAATAAATATTAGACACTAACTAACAAAACAATATTTATTTCAGTGAAAAATAAAGCATATGACTTACATAACTATTAAATTATACTTTGCTTTATGTAGTAATGAAAAACAATTAACATATATAACTTCCAATAAAGATTAGACACTAACTAACAAAACAATATTTATTTCAGTGAAAAATAAAGCATATGACTTACATAACTATTAAATTATACTTTGCTTTATGTAGTAATGAAAACAATTAACATATATAACTTTCAATAAAGATTAGACACTAACTAACAAAACAATATTTATTTCAGTGAAAAATAAAGCATATGACTTACATAACTATTAAATTATACTTTGCTTTATGTAGTAATGAAAAACAATTAACATATATAACTTTCAATAAAGATTAGACACTAACTAACAAAACAATATTTATTTCAGTGAAAAATAAAGCATATGACTTACATAACTATTAAATTATACTTTGCTTTATGTAGTAATGAAAACAATTAACATATATAACTTTCAATAAAGATTAGACACTAACTAACAAAACAATATTTATTTCAGTGAAAAATAAAGCATACGACTTACATAACTATTAAATTATACTTTGCTTTATGTAGTAATGAAAAACAATTAACATATATAACTTCCAATAAAGATTAGACACTAACTAACAAAACAATATTTATTTCAGTGAAAAATAAAGCATATGACTTACATAACTATTAAATTATACTTTGCTTTATGTAGTAATGAAAAACAATTAACATATATAACTTTCAATAAAGATTAGACACTAACTAACAAAACAATATTTATTTCAGTGAAAAATAAAGCATATGACTTACATAACTATTAAATTATACTTTGCTTTATGTAGTAATGAAAACAATTAACATATATAACTTCCAATAAAGATTAGACACTAACTAACAAAACAATATTTATTTCAGTGAAAAATAAAGCATATGACTTACATAACTATTAAATTATACTTTGCTTTATGTAGTAATGAAAAACAATTAACATATATAACTTCCAATAAAGATTAGACACTAACTAACAAAACAATATTTATTTCAGTGAAAAATAAAGCATACGACTTACATAACTATTAAATTATACTTTGCTTTATGTAGTAATGAAAAACAATTAACATATATAACTTTCAATAAAGATTAGACACTAACTAACAAAACAATATTTATTTCAGTGAAAAATAAAGCATATGACTTACATAACTATTAAATTATACTTTGCTTTATGTAGTAATGAAAAACAATTAACATATATAACTTCCAATAAAGAATAGACACTAACTAACAAAACAATATTTATTTCAGTGAAAAATAAAGCATATGACTTACATAACTATTAAATTATACTTTGCTTTATGTAGTAATGAAAAACAATTAACATATATAACTTTCAATAAAGATTAGACACTAACTAACAAAACAATATTTATTTCAGTGAAAAATAAAGCATATGACTTACATAACTATTAAATTATACTTTGCTTTATGTAGTAATGAAAAACAATTAACATATATAACTTTCAATAAAGATTAGACACTAACTAACAAAACAATATTTATTTCAGTGAAAAATAAAGCATATGACTTACATAACTATTAAATTATACTTTGCTTATCTATCTATCTTATTTATCTATCTTATTTATCTATCTATCTTTACCTATCTATTTACCTATCTATTTACCTATCTATCTTATTTATCTATCTATCTATCTATCTTTCAAATACTCATTCGGGAAAAAAAATAATCGGGAATTTAGTATTCGGGAAATTATTATTCGGGAAATCGAGTTCGGGATTATCATATTCGGGAAAATAAATATTCGGGAAAATTACAGTTCGGGAAAAACCATTCGGGAAAATGTAAGGGAATCGTTTTTCATTACTACATAAAGCAAAGTATAATTTAATAGTTATGTAAGTCATATGCTTTATTTTTCACTGAAATAAATATTGTTTTGTTAGTTAGTGTCTAATCTTTATTGAAAGTTATATATGTTAATTGTTTTTCATTACTACATAAAGCAAAGTATAATTTAATAGTTATGTCATATGCTTTATTTTTTTTCCCTTACGCTTTTCCTCATATGCTTTTCATATGATTCCTTTACATTTTCCCGAATGGTTTTTCCCGAACTGTAATTTTCCCGAATATTTATTTTCCCGAATATGATAATCCCGAACTCGATTTCCCGAATAATAATTTCCCGAATACTAAATTCCCGATTATTTTTTTTCCCGAATGAGTATTTGAAAGATAGAAAATTACATTTAGTTGCTAGGCGACTATTTATTTATCTATTTATTCATCAAATTATTATTTGATTTAATTTCAAAGGAAATTTTTATAATGGAGAGAAAATTTATAAGTGATAAAAAGTGTATTATTGACGGATATGTTTATTTAAAATCAAAGGATAAGATCAGACTCGGTAAATCGTATTGGGATTGTAACAGGTTACGGGTAAAAGAGTGCAAAGCTCGCAAACAATGTCAGCGAAGGATGGCATAACCGGTTCCATGTAGTAATGGGTAAAAATCATCCGGACTTATATTCTGCTCTGACGGAGATAAAAAAGGAACAAGCGGATACTGAAATTGCTGTAGCAGAATTAAGTTTAGGAAGAAAAATCAAAGCTGTTCCTAAGAAGAAGTGGCTCGATTTTCATAATAAAATTCGAAGTATCGTTTTTAAATATGGAAATTATGAAGGAAACGAGTTGGAATACTTGAAAAATATAGCACATAATATTGTATTGTGATTGAAGAAAATTTGTTATGGAAATAAATATTTTTTAATAATCATTCGGGAAAAAATATTCGGGAATTTAGTATTCGGGAAATTATTATTCGGGAAATTGAGTTCGGGATTATCATATTCGGGAAAATAAATATTCGGGAAAATAACAGTTCGGGAAAAATCATTCGGGAAAATGATGGTATACCGAAACACAACACTGCCTATACTTCGACAACACTGCAAAACGATACTTCGAATTTTATTATGAAAATCGAGCCACTTCTTAGGAACAGCTTTGATTTTTCTTCCGAAACTTAATTCTGCTACAGCAATTTCAGTATCCGCTTGTTCCTTTTTTATCTCCGTCAGAGCAGAATATAAGTCCGGATGATTTTTACCCATTACTATATGGAACCGGTTATGCCATCCTTCGCTGACATTGTTTGCGAGCTTTGCATTGACATAGCGCGAGCTTTGCACTCTTTTACCCGTAACCTGTTACAATCCCAATACGATTTACCGACTCTGATCTCATCCTTTGATTTTAAATAAACATATCCGTCAATAATACACTTTTTATCACTTATAAATTTTCTCTCCATTATCAAAATTTCCTTTGAAATTAAATCAAATAATAATTTGATGAATAAATAGATAAATGAATAAATAAATAAATAAAAAAATTATAGGAACAAAATTTCAGGATAATAAGGTTGTATATATAAGAAATGAAGCTCTCTATAAGAAAATTGAAAAACTGTCCGATACTATGAGAAAAAGGAGAATAAATTTTTACGGCCATCTTCTAAGAATGAACTCCAATAGATTGACGAAACAGGTGTTCGATTTTTTCCATAATCGTAAAACAAAACCGAACTGGTTTAAAGAAATTGAAAAAGACCTAATAGAATTAAAAATTACAGAAGATTCATTGTTTGACCAAACTGCTAAGATAATTACCAAAGACGAAAGAATAAGATTCCAAGAT
>CM040182.1:67530870-67538370 GCA_022606455.1 Callitettix versicolor | reverse complement strand
ATATATATATATATATATATATATATATATATATATATATATATACATATCTATATATATAGGCTATTTTATACTAAAATATAATCGTGTGCCTCATGGGCAATTGTCATGTCACAGCCTCCCCTCCTAACAAAGCGCTCCATGCTGTAGGCTATTATCAATATTCATACTTTGAAACTGAAATATCTTGTATTCGTTTAGCGAAAACATTGTAATAAGGTTAGCATTGATTTAGAGGTCACAGGATTGGGCGGAGCTAAATGTAACAGCCAACCAGAATCGAGAGCTGTGTCATCTCATAGGTCCATAATTTGCCACTCAAGGTGCAACGGAAAATGTAATTATGTCAAATGAATATTATACATGTACGTTTACAGAATGAGTGAAAAGTATGGAAACTATTCGTCGATAAAGCTCTTTACACTGTAAGAGAATAATAGAACACTCGTACTGTAACTTTTAGGGAACGTTAATCGCTCACCTTACCTTGTGGTGAAACTCTTTACACTGTAACAGAATAATAGAACACTCGTACTGTAACTTCTAGGGAACGTTAATCGCTCACCTTACCTTGTGGTGAAACTCTTTACACTGTAACAGAATAATAGAACACTCGTACTGTAACTTCTAGGGAACGTTAATCGCACACCTTACCTTGTGGTGAAACTCTTTACACTGTAACAGAATAATAGAACACTCGTACTGTAACTTTTAGGGAACGTTAATCGCTCACCTTACCTTGTGGTGAAACTCTTTACACTGTAACAGAATAATAGAACACTACTGTAACTTTTAGGGAACGTTAATCGCTCACCTTACCTTGTGGTGAAACTCTTTACACTGTAACAGAATAATAGAACACTCGTACTGTAACTTTTAGGGAACGTTAATCGCTCACCTTACCTTGTGGTGAAACTCTTTACACTGTAACAGAATAATAGAACACTACTGTAACATTTAGGGAACGTTAATCGCTCACCTTACCTTGTGGTGAAACTCTTTACACTGTAACAGAATAATAGAACACTACTGTAACATTTAGGGAACGTTAATCGCTCACCTTACCTTGTGGTGAAACTCTTTACACCGTAACAGAACAATAGAACACTACTGTAACTTTTAGGGAACGTTAATCGCTCACCTTACCTTGTGGTGAAACTCTTTACACCGTAACAGAATAATAGAACACTACTGTAACATTTAGGGAACGTTAATCGCTCACCTTACCTTGTGGTGAAACTCTTTACACTGTAACAGAATAATAGAACACTACTGTAACATTTAGGGAACGTTAATCGCTCACCTTACCTTGTGGTGAAACTCTTTACACCGTAACAGAATAATAGAACACTACTGTAACATTTAGGGAACGTTAATCGCTCACCTTACCTTGTGGTGAAACTCTTTACACTGTAACAGAATAATAGAACACTCCTGTAACTTTTAGGAAACGTTAATCGCTCACCTTACCTTGTGGTAAAACTCTTTACACTGTAACAGAATAATAGAACACTACTGTAACATTTAGGGAACGTTAATCGCTCACCTTACCTTGTGGTGAAACTCTTTACACTGTAACAGAATAATAGAACACTCGTACTGTAACTTTTAGGGAACGTTAATCGCTCACCTTACCTTGTGGTGAAACTTTTTACACTGTAACAGAATAATAGAACACTCGTACTGTAACTTCTAGGGAACGTTAATCGCACACCTTACCTTGTGGTGAAACTCTTTACACCGTAACAGAATAATATAACACGCGTACTGTAACTTTTAGGGAACGTTAATCGCTCACCTTACCTTGTGGTGAAACTTTTTACACTGTAACAGAATAATAGAACACTCGTACTGTAACTTCTAGGGAACGTTAATCGCACACCTTACCTTGTGGTGAAACTCTTTACACTGTAACAGAATAATATAACACTCGTATTGTAACTTTTAGGGAACGTTAATCGCTCACCTTACCTTGTGGTGAAACTCTTTACACTGTAACAGAATAATAGAACACTACTGTAACTTTTAGGGAACGTTAATCGCTCACCTTACCTTGTGGTGAAACTCTTTACACTGTAACAGAATAATAGAACACTCGTACTGTAACTTTTAGGGAACGTTAATCGCTCACCTTACCTTGTGGTGAAACTCTTTACACCGTAACAGAATAATAGAACACTACTGTAACATTTAGGGAACGTTAATCGCTCACCTTACCTTGTGGTGAAACTCTTTACACCGTAACAGAATAATAGAACACTACTGTAACTTTTAGGTAACGTTAATCGCTCACCTTACCTTGTGGTGAAACTCTTTACACCGTAACAGAATAATAGAACACTACTGTAACTTTTAGGGAACGTTAATCGCTGACCTTACCTTGTGGTGAAACTCTTTACACTGTAACAGAATAATAGAACACTCCTGTAACTTTTAGGAAACGTTAATCGCTCACCTTACTTTGTGGTGAAACTCTTTACACTGTAACAGAATAATAGAACACTACTGTAACATTTAGGGAACGTTAATCGCTCACCTTACCTTGTGGTGAAACTCTTTACACTGTAACAGAATAATAGAACACTACTGTAACATTTAGGGAACGTTAATCGCTCACCTTACCTTGTGGTGAAACTCTTTACACCGTAACAGAATAATAGAACACTACTGTAACTTTTAGGGAACGTTAATCGCTCACCTTAACTTGTGGTGAAACTCTTTACACTGTAACAGAATAATAGAACACTACTGTAACTTTTAGGGAACGTTAATCGCTCACCTTACCTTGTGGTGAAACTCTTTACACTGTAACAGAATAATAGAACACTACTGTAACATTTAGGGAACGATAATCGCTCACCTTACCTTGTTGTGATACTCTTTACACTGTAACAGAATAATAGAACACTACTGTAACATTTAGGGAACGTTAATCGCTCACCTTACCTTGTGGTGAAACTCTTTACACTGTAACAGAATAATAGAACACTACTGTAACATTTAGGGAACGTTAATCGCTCACCTTACCTTGTGGTGAAACTCTTTACACTGTAACAGAATAATAGAACACTACTGTAACTTTTAGGGAACGTTAATCGCTCACCTTACCTTGTGGTGAAACTCTTTACACTGTAACAGAATAATAGAACACTACTGTAACATTTAGGAACGTTAATCGCTCACCTTACCTTGTGGTGAAACTCTTTACACCGTAACAGAATAATAGAACACTACTGTAACTTTTAGGGAACGTTAATCGCTCACCTTACCTTGTGGTGAAACTCTTTACACTGTAACAGAATAATAGAACACTACTGTAACATTTAGGAACGTTAATCGCTCACCTTACCTTGTGGTGAAACTCTTTACACTGTAACAGAATAATAGAACACTACTGTAACATTTAGGAACGTTAATCGCTCACCTTACCTTGTGGTGAAACTCTTTACACTGTAACAGAATAATAGAACACTACTGTAACATTTAGGGAACGTTAATCGCTCACCTTACCTTGTGGTGAAACTCTTTACACCGTAACAGAATAATAGAACACTACTGTAACTTTTAGGAACGTTAATCGCTCACCTTACCTTGTGGTGAAACTCTTTACACTGTAACAGAATAATAGAACACTACTGTAACTTTTAGGGAACGTTAATCGCTCACCTTACCTTGTGGTGAAACTCTTTACACTGTAACAGAATAATAGAACACTACTGTAACTTTTAGGGAACGTTAATCGCTCACCTTACCTTGTGGTGAAACTCTTTACACTGTAACAGAATAATAGAACACTACTGTAACATTTAGGGAACGTTAATCGCTCACCTTACCTTGTGGTGAAACTCTTTACACTGTAACAGAATAATAGAACACTACTGTAACATTTAGGGAACGTTAATCGCTCACCTTACCTTGTGGTGAAACTCTTTACACTGTAACAGAATAATAGAACACTACTGTAACATTTAGGGAACGTTAATCGCTCACCTTACCTTGTGGTGAAACTCTTTACACTGTAACAGAATAATAGAACACTACTGTAACTTTTAGGGAACGTTAATCGCTCACCTTACCTTGTGGTGAAACTCTTTACACTGTAACGGAATAATAGAACACTACTGTAACATTTAGGGAACGTTAATCGCTCACCTTACCTTGTGGTGAAACTCTTTACACTGTAACAGAATAATAGAACACTACTGTAACATTTAGGAACGTTAATCGCTCACCTTACCTTGTGGTGAAACTCTTTACACTGTAACAGAATAATAGAACACTACTGTAACTTTTAGGGAACGTTAATCGCTCACCTTACCTTGTGGTGAAACTCTTTACACCGTAACAGAATAATAGAACACTACTGTAACATTTAGGAACGTTAATCGCTCACCTTACCTTGTGGTGAAACTCTTTACACTGTAACAGAATAATAGAACACTACTGTAACATTTAGGGAACGTTAATCGCTCACCTTACCTTGTGGTGAAACTCTTTACACTGTAACAGAATAATAGAACACTACTGTAACATTTAGGGAACGTTAATCGCTCACCTTAACTTGTGGTGAAACTCTTTACACTGTAACAGAATAATAGAACACTACTGTAACTTTTAGGGAACGTTAATCGCTCACCTTACCTTGTGGTGAAACTCTTTACACTGTAACAGAATAATAGAACACTACTGTAACATTTAGGGAACGATAATCGCTCACCTTACCTTGTGGTGAAACTCTTTACACTGTAACAGAATAATAGAACACTACTGTAACATTTAGGGAACGTTAATCGCTCACCTTACCTTGTGGTGAAACTCTTTACACTGTAACAGAATAATAGAACACTACTGTAACATTTAGGGAACGTTAATCGCTCACCTTACCTTGTGGTGAAACTCTTTACACCGTAACAGAATAATAGAACACTACTGTAACTTTTAGGGAACGTTAATCGCTCACCTTACCTTGTGGTGAAACTCTTTACACTGTAACAGAATAATAGAACACTACTGTAACTTTTAGGGAACGTTAATCGCTCACCTTACCTTGTGGTGAAACTCTTTACACTGTAACAGAACAATAGAACACTACTGTAACATTTAGGGAACGTTAATCGCTCACCTTACCTTGTGGTGAAACTCTTTACACTGTAACAGAATAATAGAACACTACTGTAACTTTTAGGGAACGTTAATCGCTTACCTTACCTTGTGGTGGGCGAAAAATTCAGCCCTCGGGAATGGGGAATGACCCCAAAAGTTGTAATTCGAATATTTCAGAATGGCGATTCCTTACAGTGAAAGATTTAGAAAGACGTCTTCAACTGCTGTCGAAACACGAAAATACTTGGCAAAACTGTCCGAATGCAAGTTGAACACCGAGGTGATATCCTCGGGTAAAAATGTTGCTTTCTATCACGTAGGCTAAACATACTAGTCTATAGTAAAATGTATCATTAGTAAGTATTAGTAACAGGATAGCATAATATACTACAAGCAAAAGTTACTTAACCAAATTATAGGCTACTAATGTTTTTTCTGAAACTGGTACTCATAAATGTTCCGTGAGAGAGCCTTAAGGCTTCTTTAATACTTGAAGTTCCTCTCAGTAACGCACCTCTAGCGCTTAAAGAATAGGTAGAACGACGAAAAATTATAAGGCGTCGTTTTTCTAAAGTATTAAAAAAAGAACGTTTCATGTTACGCATGTAGAAGTTCTTGCGATTACAGGCAGCAAATAAGTCGGTGAAGTTAGTTGAGGTTTATATGGCCCTTTTTCAGTTGAAAACTTCCTCAGTGAAATGTGCGATTTATTGACATTGGAAACAGGTTTTAAGCGGTTCTTAATATCAAAAGTACAAAATTTAAGAATTTTTAATAAAATCAAATCATAATTTTTTTAAAACTGTTTACCTTAACGTTTTGCCAAAATATTTTTTTTAAAAAAACGTGATTTTGATTGCCAGCACACGCAGAATGCAAAATCTCTAACATGAAGTAGGCTACGCCAAGTTAAACGAAACAATACTTTTGTAGTCCGAGTCTTCCTCTTTCTACAAGCTAAGATTTTTTGATCAACGACGAAATCTACGACCGTTAGAACATCCTCTTAAAATCCAGAAAGTCTGCACAGTTTAATACACTGGGACGTAATTTCTTCTTGATGGCAGGCGCACTGCTAAACTGGTTTTTGTGTTTAACGTCCGACTATTGTGCACACTTGGGATAATGCAGACGATGTGATGATTTATAGCGTATGAAAATACCAAGCCCTGGCCGGAAATCGAACCAGGGTCCTCGGGGTGAAAGCCCAGTACGCTATCAACTAGGCCACCAAGGCGGCTTGCTAAACATGTAGCGGCACGGTTTCGCACGATAGTTCCGGCACATTTTTATGGATGTTTTAGGAGTGCAAACTGTCCTTCGGGCATACAATGGCAAGATTTTTTTTTAACGTGGAAACGCTGAAAAGGTGTTCGATTAAGTGTGCACAATAATCGGGCGTTAAAAAAAAAAAAATCGACTGGGCCGTTGATAAATTCTTTTAAAAGGCGCACAAGTAGACATAACCTTTTGAAGAATTTAGTAAATGATTACTTTTTTGAATGTATGAATTTTGAAAGACTAAGATTTAAATGTATCAAAATAAATTGCATAGAACTAAAAGAGGCTGAGAATTCCCAAGTAACAGTAGGCTGCTACTTTCCTCGCTGAATACACATAGGCTTACATTCTTCTTGATAACACTTTAAAACGATAAAGCACATTCTTTTTTAATAACGATGAAAGCATTGCTGGCTTTATATATATAAAACTTTAATAAAAGTTACTCAAGCCAGGCTATTTACTCGCAAACTTCTTCTAAGTTTGACATAACACTTACAACCCAAACAAGTCTCTCTTGAAAACTTGTAGCAAAAAGCTTTGCACTCCTTCTGTCCCTTCACAGTTCTTTAGCCTGCTACTCTGTAAAAGCGTCGTTTTTTTGTAAACCAATCATAGCTCTCCGTTCCAGTTTTTTATTGTCCCTGATTTTCCTCGAGCAGTACAAACACTCCTGATGAACGCGCATTGATGAAGTCTTAGACAAAATCCGCTGAGTGTGAAAACACCCGTTTCCCAAAAATGTTTTACAATTTAGGTTTAAAATTTTTTTTTTTAAATGTCAGTTTAGCTTTAACAATAAGGGTAAAGCAACTAGAGTAATTGCGGCTAGAAATAAGAACTAAAAGACACAGTAGTGACCGGTGCTTTAGCTATATCGACCACCGTGTACCAAACAATTTTAAAAGTTGGAAATAGCTCCTAGACATATAAAGTTAAGTATATGTGTATGAACACACACACACACACACACACACACACACACATCACACACACACACACACACACACATATATATATATATATATATATATATATATATATATATATATATATATATAGTATATATATTATATACTATATATATAATATGTATATATTATATACTTATACTAT
>CM040182.1:67520870-67525870 GCA_022606455.1 Callitettix versicolor | reverse complement strand
ATTTATATTTTGTGAAGCACAATTACACAGTACAAGAACAAAAGCTGCATGATAAACGTATACTTCATCCAATTGTTAATTTTGGTTTTTATACTTTGCAGCCCCGCTTCGTCGGTAAATTTATATTTTGTGAAGCACAATTACACAGTACAAGAACAAAAGCTGCATGATAAACGTATACTTCATCCAATTGTTAATTTTGGTTTTTATACTTTGCAGCCCCGCTTCGTCGGTAAATTTATATTTTGTGAAGCACAATTACACAGTACAAGAACAAAAGCTGCATGATAAACGTATACTTCATCCAATTGTTAATTTTGGTTTTTATACTTTGCAGCCCCGCTTCGTCGGTCAATTTATATTTTGTGAAGCACAATTACACAGTACAAGAACAAAAGCTGCATGATAAACGTATACTTTTAAACTGTAGCGGAATATTGTTACTGCGTGCACTTTTACTGTACAAATGTAGGCGGGCAAAGTAACTGGTCTAATCGTAATAAAAATAGGAAATAATCGCACGCAACTGTGTCGCTCACGTAAATACAAATTGATAACGTCACAACAACATTTTAATGTGTGAGTATTTTACAATGAAAAACGCCGGGAAAATTCATGACTTTGTCAAAATGTTGTCGAATTCTGTTCTTCTTGCACTAATTCAATCGGCAATAAAATCTCCATAAATATTTTAAAATGTTCACTGATATATGAGGATTTCATTGCTGATTGCGACGGTGAAATAAGAATTTCAAAAAGTTACGATTTAAAAAAAAAAGATCGAGCCCATTTTGAAACTTTTTTAACGGATTTCACTGGGTAACGACTTGTCTAAGCTATTAACCTAACTAGAATCAATTTTTGTAGGGTTTGTGTAATAGGACACACACACACACACACACACACACACACACACACACACACACACACACACACATATATATATATATATATATATATATATATATATATATATATATATAGAGAGAGAGAGAGAGAGAGAGAGAGAGAGAGAGAGAGAGAGTCAATTTTAAAATTAATAGTGGTCTATTACCTTGTAAAGGCTACCGCAGTTTCGAAACACTTAAGTTTCACCCTCAGGTGGTCATTTCTCTCTGGTCATAAAGTTAATACAAACCATTAAAACATAAAACACAAGACAGCACAATTTTTGTTAAAATATACGGAAGAATAAAGAATATTTTTTTCATATGTATAGTCTAGACGGGACCAGAACTTTAGTTGCACAGTTGTGATGTTTCGGCCAAACAAATTTAACTCCTTTGCGTTTTTTAATGAAAATTGTGTTATGCTTTATTAACTTCATGAAGACCTCACCAGAGGGCACTGGCCTGAGGATGAAACTGTGATTCTCCTTGTAAACCGCGGTAGCCTTTACAAGGTAATAGACTGCGAGTCCAGGATTGTGTTACAATAATAAAGTAACAAGACAGTACAATCTGCCACTAAAAAAACAAGCCTGTTTGCTTTAGTGTTCCGGTTTGTTTAAAAATCTTTTTTATTTTAAATTCGAAGTCTAAGGCCAATGTAGTACTACGAAGTCAGCAGGTGTGTAAACGAAAATTCTTCTAGTTTCACTATAATCGATTGTTAATAATGTCGTAAGTCGCGTGAGATTTGATAAAATTTGAATTTAAAACCGTCTTCACAATTTTGTTCGAATGTTATTGATACTATTATGTTTTTAATATTATTACTTAATGTTGGAATAGGGCTTACTAGTGCTAGCCTATTATTACGTTTATTCGAACCTTCGCATCATATGTGTAAATCAACAATTTCAGCTGTTGAACCAAAAATAAAAATCATGTATCATTGCTTTCTCTTCCTTTTTATTTTAATTACTATAATTTGTTCGAAATGCACAATAAATTAACATAGCTAGTTTTCAACAACATAACCTAAAACTTATCAGCTTATCAGCTGTTCAATGAAATCATCCGATCGTTACGAAGTAATATAAAACAACTGATCTTTTAATATTTACATATTTATCAAAATTAAATTAACGAATCGTTTCATTTATTCACATCGGTCAAACGTCTTCGTAGTTTCCGCAGTGTAGTGGTTATCACATGAGCCTCACACGTACAAGGTGTGATCCAGGGCGGAAACACATGTCATTTAAATTTAATATAAGACTTACGGCGCGCAAAATATACTATTATACATCAATGTAAATTGGTGCACTCGCTTCGTGCAAAATCCATCATAACCTAAAACTTGGTACATGTAGGCGTGCGGATCTATTCTCGTTCTTTGTGCCTCTCTGAGTTTCTCATTTGACTACTCAGAGATCTGCCCAGAGTGTTCTTTTTTAAGATTAGTATTTTAACATATACGTAGGCATCTAGGCTCATGTTCCAATTTTATGTACATTTAGGCACTTGAGAAATGTTCCATATCCTGGAACGTTATTGTTTTTGAATAAACACATTATGACGAATTTCCGAAAAAAGAGGAATACAGTAAAATCTTTCTTTTTAAATTTTACTTTAAAACACTGATTTCAGGAAACAATAGATCGTTGTGTAAAAGTGAACAACAAAATTCTGTCTCTAATTGATTCTTTGTCACTTTCATCGGTAATTGTGAAACTTTAACATGTTATTGTAATATTTACCGATATACTTCGTGTTAACGAGTTCTTGAATATTTTTGAAACAGAATAACAATACGTGGTGTGTTCAGAAAGTAACGAGAATTTTTAAATTTCGCGTGCTTGGAGAGTCCGATTGTCAAACATTTTTTTAATTATGTTGGTATACATGCCCTTGAAGTGTGATAAAACTTTCAGCTGTTTTCATTGTTGACTTTGTCTGTGACAGCTACTAAGGTTAGACGTGTTTTTATGAGCTCGGCGATTTTCGTTTGTTAAAAGAAATGGATCCAAGAATTTGTATCAAATTTTGCGTAAAAAATGGAATAAAGTGTGACAAAGTGTGTGGAATGTTAACAAAGGCCTATGGTGAGTCTGCTATGAGTAAAGCAAGAGTTTACGAGTGGTATAAGCGTTTCCAAGAAGGCCGTGAAGACGTTGAAGATGACGAACGTCCTGCACGCCTCAGCACATTAACAACCGATGAAAACGTGGAAAAGTGAAAGAGATGGTTATGAACAATCGCCGAATCACAATTAGAGAGGTCGCTGATGATGTTGGCATATCGATTGGATCATGCCATGATATTGTTTCCAATGTTTTGTGTATGAAACGCGTGGCAACAAAATTCGTTCAAAAATTGTTGAATTTCGAACAAAAACAGCGGCGAATGTAAGTTGCTCAGGAGTCACTAAATGAAGTCAACGACGATGCAGAATTACTGAAACGTATTATAACAGGTGACGAAACATGGGTTTACGGATATAACGTCGAAACTAAGGCTCAATCATCCCAGTGGAGGAAATCTGGCTCGCCAAGACCAAAAAAGGCTCGACAAGTGAGGTCGAACGTGAAGGTTATGCTCACTGTGTTCTTCGATATTAATGGCATAGTGCATCATGAATTCCTGCCACCAGATGAAACGTTCGATAAGGAGTACTACCTACAAGTTCAACGCCGTTTGCCTGAAGCAATCCGAAAAAAACGTCCGGATCTGTGGAAAAACAATTAATGGCTTTTGCACCACGATAATGCACCAGCTCACACTTCATTGCTTGTTTGTGAATTTTTGGCCAAAAACCGTAACGATGCCCCAGCCTCCATATTCGCCAGACATGGCTCCGTGTGACTTTTTCCTATTTCCAAAAATAAAGAGAATCTTAAAGAGCCGTCGTTTTACAGCCGTAGATGACATTAAAAGCGCATCGCTGAAAGAACTAAAGGTTATATCAAAGATCGAGTTTGAGAAGTGTTTCGAGGATTGGAAGAAGCGCTGGCACAAGTGCATAATCTCCAATGGGGATTATTTTGAAGGCGACAACATCAAAGTAGAAGAATAAATAAATATTTTGTTCAAAAAATTAGAATTCTCGTTACTTTCTGAACACACCTCGTATAATAAATCATGTTGCACTAACTTGGCATCAATCGCGGCATATGAATGTTGATTTTTGTTATTACGTGGCGGATATCTTGTTCTGCTTTCAAAAGATCGGTTTGATACTAGAAGTGAATTTTAGTAAATTTTAAATTTGTGTGCTTTTTTTTTGAATTTTTAAATTACCGTATAATTCATTAACTTCAATTACATAATAATATGTCGATTTAATTGAAATTATTTTGAAGGCGACAACATCAATGTAGAAGAATAAATAAATATTTTGTTCAAAAAATTAAAATTCTCGTTACCTTCTGAACACACCTCGTAGTACAGCCTGCTGTGGTTGTTCCTTTTTTTTCTTTTTTTCTTATTATTGTATTTTTTTATTTATTACTTCTTTTTTATTACAACTGATTTATCAGCTTTTTACGGGTTATAACACTATAACTTTTTTTTGTGTAGGCTAACTAAGTAACTAAGTACTTGGGCTAATGCAGACGATGGGATGATTTATAGCGTATGAAAATGCCAAGCCCTGGGGCCGGGAATCGAACCCGTGTCCTCGGGGTGAAAGCCTAGTACGCTATCAACTAGGCCACCGAGGCGGCTAATAACCCAACAAATCATGAAGACAAAACATAACATCTGAAGTACTAGGTCAAAAAGTTTAAATTTACTTTAATTACCTTGTTACATTTAAATTGTCCAACATTGATACAACTTGTTTGTTGCGCTGCTGGAGCCGTTGGACATGCTTCACTGCCTTGTTTTACAACTTCTCCGATGCAGTAACGGCCGGTGCTATGGTTGCAAAGTTGCACAACTTCAAAAACTTTCTAAATTATTATGTTCAGTATAATGATCTGCCTTCCCTAGCTTCGTCAATTCTACTTTCGTTGACGCGTTTCGGAGAACCTCCATCTTCAAAAACTATATCTATACTCCAAGTTTTTTATATAGATTTTATAGATATAGAGAGTATAGATGTAGTTTTTGAAG
>CM040182.1:67445870-67515870 GCA_022606455.1 Callitettix versicolor | reverse complement strand
TCTCTCAATACGGAAAAGTTGCTCGTGATCGCCAGATAGCGTGGCACGGTTCGCAATATCTCTCTCAATACGGAAAAGTTGCTCGTGATCGCCAGATAGCGTGGCACAGTTCGCAATATCTCTCTCAATACGGAAAAGTTGCTCGTGATCGCCAGATAGCGTGGCACGGTTCGCAATATCTCTCAATACGGAAAAGTTGCTCGTGATCGCCAGATAGCGTGGCACGGTTCGCAATATCTCTCTCAATACGGAAAAGTTGCTCGTGATCGTCAGATAGCGTGGCACGGTTCGCAATATCTCTCTCAATACGGAAAAGTTGCTCGTGATCGCCAGATAGCGTGGCACGGTTCGCAATATCTCTCTCAATACGGAAAAGTTGCTCGTGATCGCCAGATAGCGTGGCACGGTTCGCAATATCTCTCTCAATACGGAAAAGTTGCTCGTGATCGCCAGATAGCGTGGCACGGTTCGCAATATCTCTCTCAATACGGAAAAATTGCTCGTGATCGCCAGATAGCGTGGCACGGTTCGCAATATCTCTCTCAATACAGAAAAGTTGCTCGTGATCTCCAGATAGCGTGGCACGGTTCGCAATATCTCTCTCAATACGGAAAAGTTGCTCGTGATCGCCAGATAGCGTGGCACGGTTCGCAATATCTCTCTCAATACGGAAAAGTTGCTCGTGATCGCCAGATAGCGTGGCACGGTTCGCAATATCTCTCTCAATACGGAAAAGTTGTTCGTGATCGCCAGATAGCGTGGCACGGTTCGCAATATCTTACTTGTGTTTCAAGGAATCGCTTCGTAGCCTGTTTCGGTTATTTTAATTGTTTCTGTTCTAAAAGGCGAAATAAACGTGGAAAATAGAATGAAACGGGTCCCAGAATTGTTTTTCACGTTCATTCCTTAATTCAAGTAACGAGTAGCTAATTCAAGGTTTTTCCTTAAAAACCTTGGATAAAACACAGAATGGTCGGCTCGATAAGCACACTTGTTTACGTTTGGACTAGAATACGTTCGGACAAATGCCAGTAAATAATGAACTTCTATAATAAAATTTGTAGGAAATTTAATTTCGATAAAATTTATGTAGAAAATGAATACACACTATATTTAATGAATTACAAACACAAATGAAGGTTTTAAAAATTAACCACTGCAAATGCAACATCGCACATCGTACATTTTTAGTGCATTGATTTGTCGATAGGAGCGCTAGCCTGCGTAATAATTTTTACACGTTTTTAATTTTCTTAGAATTAAATTCTTTACAAATTTTTAAATTGAAAACTTCTAACCGCGCATTACCACTTTTGTATTTCGCGTCACGCTCTTTATTGTAATGCTTTCTCTTGCATCTTGCTAGCATGTTTTGAATTCAATAACTTAAATATTCTTCTTTATTTGTTTCACCCAACTTTGGGGTACACTAAATCAATCACTTTTCAATGTTCTGTGCCTTCCTCGTAGCCCAGTATTGCTTCATTCGTTGCGATCTTGCTTTTCTTTCTCCGTCAGATTTGGATCGTTCGCTTGGATTTGACTTTGCCTTGGAACCGTTGCTTCTTGTCCTTGGTTATTGTTTTGGCTGTTCTGTCCATGAGCATAGTGTCAGTGATCTGCAGTTCTGTTATGTCTTTCTCTGTTTCTCTAAACCGAAGTGGTTTGGCTCTTTTATTGTGAAAGTAGTCAAATATTTTTTTGGTTAGTCTATTTTTGTCCATTCGGAGGATGTGCCCATAAAAATCAATTCTCCTTTTTCTTATTTTGTCCGATAGTGTTCCGAAGAGTTTCATTCCTGATGTTGAGTAATTGGTTGTTACGGAATTTGGGGCCTAAGATTTTTCGTAATGTCTTTCTTTCTTTGATCTCCAGCCTTTCAAGTGGGCCCTGGGTTGTGAGAGATAATGTTTCAGCTGCATATAAGGCTTCTGGTTTAATTACCGTATGATAATGCCTTATCTTTGTATTCCAGGAGAGGGACTTCTTGTTGTATGTGTCTTTGGTAAGTTGAAAGGCTAATTCAACTTTATTTCTCCTAGATTCCATACCTTTTTTCTCTAGGGCGTTCCAGCTGATCCATTCCCCAAGGTATTTGAATTCTTTGATTATCTCAATGTATTGTTCTCCCACTTGAAGCTTTTTTGGTGGTTTTTGTATGTTTGTCAATATTTTAGTCTTTTCAAATGAAACTTAAATATTATTGTACATATAAATAAGTTTAATTATTATTATTTAAATTACAATTAATGCCATTATAATATACTCCAGTCTATATATTTTGAAGCGTTTACAGGTAAATATATCTTATAGATACTTTGTACAAGATAGTTCTGTATGTTATGTATATAAATATGTTTAATAATAGCCTACATATTTCAATTAAAATTGACACTGTTACACTACACACCCAGCCCACCTAACACAAACATTGTTACAGTATACATAGTTAAATGTATCTTGCCCATAATTTGTACAAGATTATTTTTTAATATTATGTATCTATACAATATTTATTGTTGTTATTGTATGTTCAATAAATATTTAAATTATAATGAACGCCATAGTAATACCTACCAGCCCCCATCTGTCACAAAATTGATGGAGCGTTTACAGTTAAATATACGAGGTGTGTTCAGAAAGTAACCAGAATTTTAATTTTTTGAACAAAATATTTATTTATTCTTCTACATTGATGGTTGTCGCCTTCAAAATAGTCCCCATTGGAGATTATGCACTTGTGCCAGCGCTTCTTCTAATCCTCGAAACACTTCTCAAACTCGATCTTTGAGATAACCTTTAGTTCTTTCAGCGATGTGCTTTTAATGTCATCTACGGCTGTAAAACGACGGCCCTTTAAGGTTCTCTTTATTTTTGGAAATAGGAAAAAGTCACACGGAGCCAAGCCTAGCGAATATGGAGGCTGGGGTATCGTTACAGTACTGTTTTTGGCCAAACATTCACGAAAAAGCAATGAAGTGTGAGCTGGTGCATTATCTTGGTGCAAAAGCCATGAATTGTTTTTCCACAGATCCGGACGTTTTTTCGGATTGCTTCACGCAAACGGCGTTGAACTTGTAGGTAGTACTCCTTATCGACCGTTTCATCTGGTGGCAGGAATTCATGATGCACTATGCTATTAATATCGAAGAAAACAGTGAGCATAACCTTCACGTTCGACCACACTTGTCGAGCCTTTTTCGGTCTTGGCGAGCCAGAATTCCTCCACTGGGATGACTGAGCCATAGTTTCGACGTCATATCCGTAAACCTATGTTTCGTCACCTGTTATAATACGTTTCATTAATTCTGCATCGTCGTTGATTTCATTTAGTGACTCCTGAGCAACTTCCATTCGCCGCTGTTTTTGTTCAAAATTCAACAATTTTGCAACGAATTTTGCTGCCACACGTTTCATACACAAAACATTGGAAACAATGTCATGACATGATCCAATCGATATGCCAACATCATCAGCAAACTCTCTAATTGTGATTCGGCGATTGTTCGTAACCATTTCTTTCACTTTTCCACGTTTTCATCGGTTGTTGATGTGCTGAGGCGTCCAGGACGTTCGTCATCTTCAACGTCTTCACGGCCTTCTTGGAAACGCTTATACCACTCGTAAACTCTTGCTTTACTCATAGCAGACTCACCATAGGCTTTTATTAACATTTCACACACTTTTTTAAACTTTATTCCATTTTTTACGCAAAATTTTATACAAATTCTTTGATCCATTTATTTTAACAAACGAAAATCGCTGAGTAGAAAAAACACGTCTAACCTTAGTGGCTGTCACAAACAAAGTCAACAATGGAAACAGCTGAAAGTTTTATCATACTTCAAAGGCATGTATACCAACATAATATATAAAAAATGTTTGACAACCGGACTATCCAAGCCCGCGAAAATAAAAAATTCTCGTTACTTTCTGAACACACCTCGTATATCTTCCAAGTGCGTTGTACAAGATTTTTGTTTAATATATTGAATATAAAGTGCATAAATTAAGTTAATAAATATTTATATAATTAACCAACGTTATTATACTACACGCCCAGGCAGTGTGCAATGTCAGTATTAATTGTTAGAGTATTAACAGTGGGATATATTTATTGTACAACATTGAAATTTGTATGTTTTTAGGTTTCAAGAGCAAATAAATATTTTTTTTATTAGTGACATTTAAGTAAGTAACTTAATTAAACAAATATAAATTAAAGATCCATTTCTGCACGTACTCACTTTTACCCGAACGCCCTGCAACGGTAACCACAGTCTGTTAATATATTGACCGTGTGTTAATATTGACTGTCTGTTAATATATTAACCGTGTGTTAATATATTGAATATAAAGAGCATAAATAAAGTTTATAAATATTTATATAATTAACGAACGTCATTATAAATATTTATATTACGTATAAACGTATACTTATAAATGTATTTACTGACAACAAAATTTTACTTAATTTATATAGAATCAAAACTAAAATTTGAAATTGAATTATTGACGGTTTGTGAGTAAAACAACAAAGCCTGTATCAGTTAAAAATTTATTTTATTTCGAATTAGCTGCACTGATTCGAGTTATGAACACAATATTTACGTAGAGTAGAGTCAATTTGCCAAATTAATTAGGTACCGTTAATCAGACTATTTTAATTTGTGTTTACTTGGATCTGTTACAGACAAAAACACTGTAAATAGGTGTAATAATACTGTATGTCATACAGCACTGTGTACTTTATCAGTACAGTACTATTAGTACTATATTCAGTACTATATTAGTAGTATATTCACTACTATATTTAGGGATAGTAGTGAATATTCATTACAGTACACTACTTACCTTACAGGAAAAATATTACAGTACTTTAAAGTATTAAAAAGTCCATTACAGACAGTTAGGAATTTTTTTTTAAAGGCAGTCGTTAATTTTCTTCTGTTTTAAATTTTAATGTCTTTTCTTGACCGCAAAGTCACACATTTATCTTCAGCAAGAGGAACATTTCTCTTTTGTTCCTCGAACCACGACATTGCTACATCCAAGGCTGCAGAGGCTTCTTCATGTTTTGGACCGCTTGTACCACTTTGCTTCATTTCTTCTCTTCAACAGTCCCCAGTAGACATCATGACAGTAAGTCTTGCTGTGGGCTGACACTGACTCATCCATCGCAAAAGCCGCACCTCTGCGTCCTCGCCAGGTTCTGCTAAAATTGATTTTTCCTTCACATATTTAGGCCTACATATTTTTCGATATCTGCCCTACGAGAACGGTTGGCTGACGTTCGATAAATCGACTCTGTACTGTACTACCATAGTTCTTTTGTTTGTTACTTTAAGGCGAAAAGCACATTGAAACTATTATCGCCTCCCTAAATGTAAATGTGAGTGTAAAGTGTTAAAGTCGCAAGTGTAGTGTTGCAAGTGAAAGTGTGTGTAGACTCGGGTACCGCGGGGGACGTCTAAATCCTCCCAATAGGTGCAGCTAGTCTGCACCTCCTGCACCATACTTCTACCATACTACCATACTTCTACCATTTTACCATATTTCTAGCAGTCTGATTAACCTGTTTTGAGTTTCGTAGATACTTGCCGAATTGAATTTTTTCCTTCCAAACGACCATTACGTTTTGTTTGAAAATTTAGCCTATTTTCGAATAAAATCCGACCAAAGTAGTTAGAACCAATTTTAATAAAATCTTTTTTTTTTGTTTTTTTTTTAACGTCCGACTATTGTGCACACTTGGGCTAATGCAGACGATGGGATGATTTATAGCGTATGAAAATGCCAAGCTCTAGCCGGGAATCGAACCCGGGTCCTCGGGGTGAAAGCCCAGTACGCTATCGACTAGGCCACCGAGGCGGCTACAATCTTATTAACAACACTTTTTTTTATCAAAAATGTGCATCAAAAAACGTTTTTTTTGGAAAATGTTTTAAAAAATTCTTGAAATTCATAACCAACTTTAATAAAAACGGACTGGCCATTGATATAGGTCTATCCTGCGGTTATTAGGCTTAGATTCTTGATACTTGTATTTGTGTTTCAGGATTCAGGTCGTCCGAAGGTCCTGATGGCACACAAAGGTCTGCAACGAACGCACGCACCACCGGTGAATCCTTGGTCTGCAGGACAGGAAAGCAAAATGTAGTCGGACCTTACTAATCCGAAAACAAACAGATATAAAAGTATTCGCGATGTTTCCCAACGTATTGATCCCTCCTCAGATGCAGAACTACAGATTCCTTACTGACAACCAGGACATCTATAATCTGGAAAATGTGAAAGCGAAGTCTCTGCAGTTCGACGAAATGCAGTCCCATTCTAACTCATTCCTTACGAGCTCTTCGGCTTTTTTAATGGACAATTTACTAAACTCAAATCTAGAAAGGAACGAACCATACAGACATAACATCGGCAAGACGTCGGCATTCGGCGAAGAGCCGCGGATCAAACCTTTCCGGCAGGACGAGGTACGCGTGTGTTCCCCGAACTCTATCTCGGATTCGCCTTCTGATTATAGGATGCTGTTCGGGCCGTTATCTCCGAACTGTGAGACATCGTATTCGCAAAGCCCGACGGACTATACTGTGCGTAAGGAGTCGCCCAACCCGCCGGAGGCCGAATCGCCTAGAGCCGATAGGATGTCTCCTCAGCAAGACGACCCCGAGATGTCTAGAGACTCGAGACAGGCTGATTGCGATTCGAGGTGGAGTCCGAAACGAGGTAAATGATAGTTATAGCCCATAGAGAAAATTACTGCCTGATTCTACGTTTGACTTAACTTTACCGTTTTGAGGCTAAGAGTAAGAAAAGACCCTTATGGCCCAAATTTAGCATCATATTAACTTATTCCAGTATTGAGGTCTTCTGACCTTTTTTATTATATTGGTGATCTGCTCGTGTACTTGTCATGAACAGCTTGTCGATTTACTCTCTCATAATAACTAGGCCTAGTTATAGTTTACAGGATGTCTTTTTACCTGGCCACTAGTGGAATTTTAGAAACTGAAAGAGTTTAGAAATAGTCAAATTGGGGACGTTACTTATTTTCTATGTAATAAAATGGTTATAGCCTACGACTTTTTTTAAATTCGACCACCACTTTCCTATACGGCGGAAACTTTTGAATCTCTTAGCCTGTGGGAATTTCACTTTTTTACACTGTTTTAATGTTAAAAAAGGTTATATTTAAGACTTGTTTCTACTCGGGGCGTTTTTTAAATAAGCATTTACCTCGTATAAAACACAAGATAAAATAAATGTATTGAAAAATTTGAAATACGTGGAAAGTGTTATGATTCTTACATAATTCAGTATGTAAGCTTAGATATAGCCTAAGGTGACTACTTTATGTTTGTTTATTTACTTAATTCAATATGTAAGCTTAGATATAGCCTAAGGTGACTACTTTATGTTTGTTTATTTACATAATTCAATATGTAAGCTTAGATATAGCCTAAGGTGACTACTTTATGTTTGTTTATTTACTTAATTCAATTTGTAAGCTTAGATATAGCCTAAGGTGACTACTTTACGTTTGTTTATTTACATAATTCTGTATGTAAGCTTAGATATAGCCTAAGGTGACTAATTTATGTTTGTTTATTTACTTAATTCAATATGTAAGCTTAGATATAGCCTAAGGTGACTACTTTATGTTTGTTTATTTACATAATTCAATATGTAAGCTTAGATATAGCCTAAGGTGACTACTTTATGTTTGTTTATTTACTTAATTCAATTTGTAAGCTTAGATATAGCCTAAGGTGACTACTTTACGTTTGTTTATTTACATAATTCAGTATGTAAGCTTAGATATAGCTTAAGGTGACTACTTTATGTTTGTTTATTTACATAATTCAATATGTAAGCTTAGATATAGCCTAAGGTTAGACTACTTTATGTTTGTTTATTTACATAATTCAATATGTAAGCTTAGATATAGCCTAAAGTGACTACTTTATGTTCGTTTATTTACATAATTCAATATGTAAGCTTAGATATAGCCTAAGGTGACTATTTCATGTTTGTTTATTTACATAATTCAATATGTAAGCTTCGATATAGCCTAAGGTGACTATTTCATGTTTGTTTATTTACTTAATTCAATATGTAAGCCTAGATATAGCCTAAGGTGACTACTTTATGTTCGTTTATTTACATAATTCAATATGTAAGCTTAGATATAGCCTAAGGTGACTACTTTATGTTTGTTTATTTACTTAATTCAATATGTAAGCTTAGATATAGCCTAAGGTGACTAATTTACGTTTGTTTATTTACATAATTCAATATGTAAGCTTAGATATAGCCTAAGGTGACTAATTTATGTTTGTTTATTTACATAATTCAGTATGTAAGCTTAGATATAGCCTAAGGTGACTACTTTATATTTGTTTATTTACATAATTCAGTATGTAAGCTTAGATATAGCCTAAGGTGACTAATTTATATTTGTTTATTTACATAATTCAGTATGTAAGCTTAGATATAGCCTAAGGTGACTACTTTATATTTGTTTATTTACATAATTCAGTATGTAAGCTTAGATATAGCCTAAGGTGACTACTTTATATTTGTTTATTTACATAATTCAGTATGTAAGCTTAGATATAGCCTAAGCTTACTACTTTGGTAGAAGGTGACTACTTTATGTTTGTTTATTATTGTATTATTTCTAAATTTTTAAATACTCATTTGTATTTTTTGCGCTGATATTACAATTTTTGAAAACTTTTTGCATGATTAAAATATCTGTGACAGTGTAAATACCGTGTACCTGTCAATGAATGATGTTACACTCTAAACGTAATAACTTACACTTCCGGCATTACGCAAATTGTTTACACTACAAATTTTAATAAGCGTAAAAATTATAATTGTTCTCTGTGTACTTTTGAGAACATGTTTTTCCAAAACTCTCAAAAAAAAATTAGTGAATGAAAAAGACAGGGAAGGTCATAAAGTAAGACATAAAGTTCTTATAAACAATTCCAAAGGTAAAAAAATATCGTAATATGACTTTTGAATTTGTACAAAAAACATTTAATTACAGCACACGTAAATTTTTTCATAATGAAATTTCTTAAAATTCTTAAACTTTATTTTCGGATGTTTCTATGTCAGTACATTTGTTTCCGGAACTATCATTTATTTGTTAAGTTGAAATGCACCTTTTCTCGAATTCGCTATGCGTAGGCTATATTTTGCCTATAGGCAACCCTGAAAAAATTTTTTGTCGCTGTGCAATATCCTATAGAGATTTTTTTTTAACGTCCGACTATTGTGCACACTTGGGCTAATGCAGACGATGGGATGATTTATAGCGTATGAAAATGCCAAGTCCTCGCCGGGAATCGAACCCGGGTCCTCGGAGTGAAAGCCTAGTACGCTATCCACTAGACCAGGGGTCTCCAAACTTTCCAGCCTTAGGGCCATACTGATTACTCCAGTAAGTTCCGAGGGCCAAAACCATATTATCATTGTTGCCGGTGGTAAAAAGTGAAATAGTCCACTGATGAAAAAAAAGTCCGTAAAACAATGTTATGAGTAGTTAGCCCATGACCATATCAATGTAGATGTCATATTAATAATTATTCAACATAAAATTAGAATACTTCAGTAAACTAAATTTAATTTGATATAAAAAATATGTTCTCTAAAAGGAGTTTTCAAGTATGCTAGCTCTCCGCGGGCCGGACAAAATCTGTCCGCGGGCCGTATGTGGCCCTCGGGCCGTAGTTTGGAGACCCCTGCACTAGGCCACCGAGGCGGCAGCCTATAGAGAGAAAATTAATCAAAGCCTCCTCGGGCAATCTAAAAGCAATGTTTTTTTTCAAGTTCACCGAGTTAAAAAAAGTTTTATATATGTATATAAGTGGTTCTTTATTTGCACTGCACTATTCAAATTTTGTGAGTGGGGATATTTGCCGTATAATTAAAGATGGAAAGGCTTAAAAGAAGTAACCTGAACATAATTACGCAAGTAAAATGAACGGTAAAAATATAACTTAAATTAACTATAAATTGAATATACATTTTATTAACAAATTTATTTTCAGTACGGTGTCATTAAAAAGTATGTAACATTATTTTTCACGAACTATCTACACTAATTACTTGTTTTCAAGCCTTCTATTTATTTATTTAGGTATTTTTTTACTCCAATGCGCGTTTCCTTTGATACGGTTTCCTCAGTTTTACTTTGCTTTGTACGACTTCATTGTGTTCGATTTTGAAATGAATGTACAAAGCCACGGCAAACAATCACATTTTAGAAATATCTATAGTTAAAATGTCTATAGATATGTTAAAAAATGTCTATAGTTATTATTAAAAATGTTTCCTAATGATGTTAAAAAAAGTCTATAGTTACGATATTCAAAATGTTCCCAATGATATTCAAAAACTCTTACAGTAACGATATTCAAAATGTTTCCTAATGATATTCAAAAATGTCTATAGTTACGATATTCAAAATGTTCCCTAATGATATTAAAAACGTCTATAGGTACGATATTCAAAATGTTTCCTAAAGATATTAAAAACGTCTATAGGTACGATATTCAAAATGTTCCCTAATGATATTAAAAACGTCTATAGGTACGATATTCAAAATGTTTCCTAATGATATTCAAAAACTCTTACAGTAACGATATTCAAAATGTTTCCTAATGATATTCAAAAATGTCTATATTTACGATATTCAAAATGTTCCCTAATGATATTAAAAACGTCTATAGGTACGATATTCAAAATGTTTCCTAAAGATATTAAAAACGTCTATAGGTACGATATTCAAAATGTTCCCTAATGATATTAAAAACGTCTATAGTTACGATATTCAAAATGTTCCCTAATGATATTAAAAACGTCTATAGGTACGATATTCAAAATGTTTCCTAATGATATTCAAAAACTCTTACAGTAACGATATTCAAAATGTTCCCTAATGATATTAAAAACGTCTATAGTTACGATATTCAAAATGTTCCTAATGATATTAAAAACGTCTATAGTTACGATATTCAAAATGTTTCTAATGATATTCAAAAACTCTTACAGTAACGATATTCAAAATGTTTCTAATGATATTCAAAAATGTCTATAGTTACGATATTCAAAATGTTCCTAATGATATTAAAAACGTCTATAGGTACGATATTCAAAATGTTTCCTAAAGATATTAAAAACGTCTATAGGTACGATATTCAAAATGTTTCCTAATGATATTCAAAAATGTCTATAGTTACGATATTCAAAATGTTCCCTAATGATATTAAAAACGTCTATAGGTACGATATTCAAAATGTTTCCTAAAGATATTAAAAACGTATATAGGTACGATATTCAAAATGTTCCCTAATGATATTAAAAACGTCTATAGTTACGATATTCAAAATGTTCCCTAATGATATTAAAAACGTCTATAGGTACGATATTCAAAATGTTTCCTAATGATATTCAAAAACTCTTACAGTAACGATATTCAAAATGTTCCTAATGATATTAAAAACGTCTATAGTTACGATATTCAAAATGTTTCCTAATGATATTCAAAAACTCTTACAGTAACGATATTCAAAATGTTTCCTAATGATATTCAAAAATGTCTATAGTTACGATATTCAAAATGTTCCCTAATGATATTAAAAACGTCTATAGGTACGATATTCAAAATGTTTCCTAAAGATATTAAAAACGTCTATAGGTACGATATTCAAAATGTTCCTAATGATATTAAAAACGTCTATAGTTACGATATTCAAAATGTTCCTAATGATATTAAAAACGTCTATAGGTACGATATTCAAAATGTTTCCTAATGATATTCAAAAACTCTTACAGTAACGATATTCAAAATGTTCATTAATGATATTAAAAACGTCTATAGTTACGATATTCAAAATGTTTCCTAATGATATTAAAAAACTCTTACAGTAACGATATTCAAAATGTTTCCTAATGATATTCAAAAATGTCTATAGTTACGATATTCAAAATGTTCCCTAATGATATTAAAAACGTCTATAGGTACGATATTCAAAATGTTTCCTAATGATATTCAAAAACTCTTACAGCAACGATATTCAAAATGTTTCCTAATGATATTCAAAAATGTCTATAGTTACGATATTCAAAATGTTCCCTAATGATATTAAAAACGTCTATAGGTACGATATTCAAAATGTTTCCTAATGATATTCAAAAACTCTTATAGTAACGATATTCAAAATGTTCCCTAATGATATTAAAAACGTCTATAGTTACGATATTCAAAATGTTTCCTAATGATATTCAAAAACTCTTACAGTAACGATATTCAAAATGTTTCCTAATGATATTCAAAAATGTCTATATTTACGATATTCAAAATGTTCCCTAATGATATTAAAAACGTCTATAGGTACGATATTCAAAATGTTTCCTAAAGATATTAAAAACGTCTATAGGTACGATATTCAAAATGTTCCCTAATGATATTAAAAACGTCTATAGTTACGATATTCAAAATGTTCCCTAATGATATTAAAAACGTCTATAGGTACGATATTCAAAATGTTTCCTAATGATATTCAAAAACTCTTACAGTAACGATATTCAAAATGTTCCCTAATGATATTAAAAACGTCTATAGTTACGATATTCAAAATGTTCCCTAATGATATTAAAAACGTCTATAGTTACGATATTCAAAATGTTTCCTAATGATATTCAAAAACTCTTACAGTAACGATATTCAAAATGTTTCCTAATGATATTCAAAAATGTCTATAGTTACGATATTCAAAATGTTCCCTAATGATATTAAAAACGTCTATAGGTACGATATTCAAAATGTTTCCTAAAGATATTAAAAACGTCTATAGGTACGATATTCAAAATGTTTCGTAATGATATTCAAAAATGTCTATAGTTACGATATTCAAAATGTTCCCTAATGATATTAAAAACGTCTATAGGTACGATATTCAAAATGTTTCCTAAAGATATTAAAAACGTATATAGGTACGATATTCAAAATGTTCCCTAATGATATTAAAAACGTCTATAGTTACGATATTCAAAATGTTCCCTAATGATATTAAAAACGTCTATAGGTACGATATTCAAAATGTTTCCTAATGATATTCAAAAACTCTTACAGTAACGATATTCAAAATGTTCCCTAATGATATTAAAAACGTCTATAGTTACGATATTCAAAATGTTTCCTAATGATATTCAAAAACTCTTACAGTAACGATATTCAAAATGTTTCCTAATGATATTCAAAAATGTCTATAGTTACGATATTCAAAATGTTCCCTAATGATATTAAAAACGTCTATAGGTACGATATTCAAAATGTTTCCTAAAGATATTAAAAACGTCTATAGGTACGATATTCAAAATGTTCCCTAATGATATTAAAAACGTCTATAGTTACGATATTCAAAATGTTCCCTAATGATATTAAAAACGTCTATAGGTACGATATTCAAAATGTTTCCTAATGATATTCAAAAACTCTTACAGTAACGATATTCAAAATGTTCATTAATGATATTAAAAACGTCTATAGTTACGATATTCAAAATGTTTCCTAATGATATTAAAAAACTCTTACAGTAACGATATTCAAAATGTTTCTAATGATATTCAAAAATGTCTATAGTTACGATATTCAAAATGTTCCCTAATGATATTAAAAACGTCTATAGGTACGATATTCAAAATGTTTCTAATGATATTCAAAAACTCTTACAGCAACGATATTCAAAATGTTTCTAATGATATTCAAAAATGTCTATAGTTACGATATTCAAAATGTTCCTAATGATATTAAAAACGTCTATAGGTACGATATTCAAAATGTTTCCTAATGATATTCAAAAACTCTTATAGTAACGATATTCAAAATGTTCCCTAATGATATTAAAAACGTCTATAGTTACGATATTCAAAATGTTTCCTAATGATATTCAAAAACTCTTACAGTAACGATATTCAAAATGTTTCCTAATGATATTCAAAAATGTCTATAGTTACGATATTCAAAATGTTCCCTAATGATATTAAAAACGTCTATAGGTACGATATTCAAAATGTTTCCTAAAGATATTAAAAACGTCTATAGGTACGATATTCAAAATGTTTCCTAATGATATTCAAAAATGTCTATAGTTACGATATTCAAAATGTTCCCTAATGATATTAAAAACGTCTATAGGTACGATATTCAAAATGTTTCCTAAAGATATTAAAAACGTATATAGGTACGATATTCAAAATGTTCCCTAATGATATTAAAAACGTCTATAGTTACGATATTCAAAATGTTTCCTAAAGATATTAAAAACGTCTATAGGTACGATATTCAAAATGTTTCCTAATGATATTCAAAAACTCTTACAGTAACGATATTCAAAATGTTCCCTAATGATATTAAAAACGTCTATAGTTACGATATTCAAAATGTTTCCTAATGATATTCAAAAACTCTTACAGTAACGATATTCAAAATGTTTCCTAATGATATTCAAAAATGTCTATAGTTACGATATTCAAAATGTTCCCTAATGATATTAAAAACGTCTATAGGTACGATATTCAAAATGTTTCCTAAAGATATTAAAAACGTCTATAGGTACGATATTCAAAATGTTCCCTAATGATATTAAAAACGTCTATAGTTACGATATTCAAAATGTTCCCTAATGATATTAAAAACGTCTATAGGTACGATATTCAAAATGTTTCCTAATGATATTCAAAAACTCTTACAGTAACGATATTCAAAATGTTCATTAATGATATTAAAAACGTCTATAGTTACGATATTCAAAATGTTTCCTAATGATATTAAAAAACTCTTACAGTAACGATATTCAAAATGTTTCCTAATGATATTCAAAAATGTCTATAGTTACGATATTCAAAATGTTCCCTAATGATATTAAAAACGTCTATAGGTACGATATTCAAAATGTTTCCTAATGATATTCAAAAACTCTTACAGCAACGATATTCAAAATGTTTCCTAATGATATTCAAAAATGTCTATAGTTACGATATTCAAAATGTTCCCTAATGATATTGAAAACGTCTATAGGTACGATATTCAAAATGTTTCCTAATGATATTCAAAAACTCTTATAGTAACGATATTCAAAATGTTCCCTAATGATATTAAAAACGTCTATAGTTACGATATTCAAAATGTTTCCTAATGATATTCAAAAACTCTTACAGTAACGATATTCAAAATGTTTCCTAATGATATTCAAAAATGTCTATAGTTACGATATTCAAAATGTTCCCTAATGATATTAAAAACGTCTATAGGTACGATATTCAAAATGTTTCTAATGATATTCAAAAACTCTTACAGTAACGATATTCAAAATGTTCCTAATGATATTAAAAACGTCTATAGTTACGATATTCAAAATGTTTCCTAATGATATTCAAAAACTCTTACAGCAACGATATTCAAAATGTTTCCTAATGATATTCAAAAATGTCTATAGTTACGATATTCAAAGTGTTCCCTAATGATATTAAAAACGTCTATAGGTACGATATTCAAAATGTTTCCTAATGATATTCAAAAACTCTTACAGTAACGATATTCAAAATGTTCCCTAATGATATTAAAAACGTCTATAGTTACGATATTCAAAATGTTTCCTAATGATATTCAAAAACTCTTACAGTAACGATATTCAAAATGTTTCCTAATGATATTCAAAAATGTCTATAGTTACGATATTCAAAATGTTCCCTAATGATATTAAAAACGTCTATAGGTACGATATTCAAAATGTTTCCTAATGATATTCAAAAACTCTTACAGTAACGATATTCAAAATGTTTCCTAATGATATTCAAAAATGTCTATAGTTACGATATTCAAAATGTTCCTAATGATATTAAAAACGTCTATAGGTACGATACTCAAAATGTTTCCTAATGATATTCAAAAACTCTTATAGTAACGATATTCAAAATGTTCCCTAATGATATTAAAAACGTCTATAGTTACGATATTCAAAATGTTTCCTAATGATATTCAAAAACTCTTACAGTAACGATATTCAAAATGTTTCCTAATGATATTCAAAAATGTCTATAGTTACGATATTCAAAATGTTCCCTAATGATATTAAAAACGTCTATAGGTACGATATTCAAAATGTTTCCTAATGATATTCAAAAACTCTTACAGTAACGATATTCAAAATGTTCCCTAATGATATTAAAAACGTCTATAGTTACGATATTCAAAATGTTTCCTAATGATATTCAAAAATGTCTATAGTTACGATATTCAAAATGTTCCCTAATGATATTAAAAACGTCTATAGGTACGATACTCAAAATGTTTCCTAATGATATTCAAAAACTCTTATAGTAACGATATTCAAAATGTTCCCTAATGATATTAAAAACGTCTATAGTTACGATATTCAAAATGTTTCCTAATGATATTCAAAAACTCTTACAGTAACGATATTCAAAATGTTTCCTAATGATATTCAAAAATGTCTATAGTTACGATATTCAAAATGTTCCCTAATGATATTAAAAACGTCTATAGGTACGATATTCAAAATGTTTCCTAATGATATTCAAAAACTCTTACAGTAACGATATTCAAAATGTTCCCTAATGATATTAAAAACGTCTATAGTTACGATATTCAAAATGTTTCCTAATGATATTCAAAAATGTCTATAGTTACGATATTCAAAATGTTCCCTAATGATATTAAAAACGTCTATAGGTACGATATTCAAAATGTTTCCTAATGATATTCAAAAACTCTTACAGTAACGATATTCAAAATGTTTCCTAATGATATTCAAAAATGTCTATAGTTACGATATTCAAAATTTTCCCTAATGATATTAAAAACGTCTATAGGTACGATATTCAAAATGTTTCCTAATGATATTCAAAAACTCTTACAGTAACGATATTCAAAATGTTCCCTAATGATATTAAAAACGTCTATAGTTACGATATTCAAAATGTTTCCTAATGATATTCAAAAACGTCTATAGTTTTATTTTGCAAAATGGAACAAATAAAATTACCTGAAGTAACCCTTTAAAAAAATTTAGTAAGTAATTCAGGCATATCGGTCGATTGTTGCAGATGCGGACAGCTGTTCGCCTCAAGTACAGCAAAGTACGGTAGGATACCTTGCCGGAGACAACAGCCACTCGCCACCGCCCAGCGACCACTGCGAGAGTATCGAGCACGACCAAAGCTTAAAGAGGAACGACTTCCCCTGCACGATACCGACCTTATCGTCGGTCCAAGTCCAACCTTTGCGCAACTTTTACCATAACGGTGTGTTCAAATCGTATTCGGAAGGTCTGAGCCGAGACCTGCGTGACCACCGCGACCACCGCGACCACCGCTTCACAGGCATGTTCACGGGGCACAAACAGAACGTGGTTGTGTTTAAGTCTAGTGGTAGTGTGGCCGGCAAGTTGCAGGAATCGCAATTGCCGAAGACTGGTGAAAAAGAGACGCCTGTTTTAAAATTCAGTGTGAACGCCATTTTGGGATCGGACCACGGAAAACCGCAACAATTTACAGGTGAGAGTTATTTTAGTGTCAGTTTTAATTAGGGCCTGTTGCTGGAATAGGCTAAACGCTGCGTTCTAAGAGTCCAACAGTTAGGCTATAGATGTTTGCTTTATCGATTCAATTCTCCTCAGCACGTTTAGTGTAGACTCCATTTTCTGACTAGCCCTTTAGAAACTGTTCCTCATTGGCTAGTAATAGGTTACTATATGCACTGTCGTTCTTTTTGTATTCTAGACGCGCATTAACCATTAAAATTCAACCATTAAATGGATAAAAAAATATTATACTGTAAATTACAAAAAAGTTTTATTCAAATTTTTTGCTTTTTTTTATTCATTTTTAATGTATCTTTAAGAAGCTAAAATGTTAACCTCAGTGCTACTTCACATCCAGTAGCATGTAAAAAAGTCTATAGTTACGATATTCAGAATGTTTCCTAATGATGTTAAAAAATGTCTATAGTTACGATATTCAAAATGTCCCCAAATGATATTCAAAAATGTCTATAGTTACATTATTCAAAATGTTCCCTAACGATATTCAAAAATGTCTATAGTTACGATATTAAAAATGTTCCCTAACGATAATCAAAAATTGTCTATAGTTACGATATTCAAAATGTTCTCTAATGATATTCAAAAACTCCTACAGTAACGATATTCAAAATGTTTCCTAATGATATTCAAAAATGTCTATAGTTACGATATTCAAAATGTTTCCTAATGATATTCAAAAACGCCTATAGTTACGATATTCAAAATGTTCCCTAATGATGTTTTTGAAAACGTCTATAGTTACGATATTCAAAATGTTTCCTAATGATATTCAAAAACGCCTACAGTAACGATATTCAAAATATTTCCTAATGATATTCAAAAATGTCTATAGTTACGATATTCAAAATGTTTCCTAATGATATTCAAAAACGCCTATAGTTACGATATTCAAAATGTTCCCTAATGATGTTTTTGAAAACGTCTATAGTTACGATATTCAAAATGTTTCCTAAGGATATTCAAAAACGCCTACAGTAACGATATTCAAAATATTTCCTAATGATATTAAAAACGTCTATAGTTACGATATTCAAAATGTTTCCTATGATATTAAAAACGTGTATAGTTACGATATTCAAAATGTTTCCTAATGATATTCAAAAACGTCTATAGTTACGATTTCAAAATGTTCCCCATTGATGTTTTTGAAAACATCTATAGTTACGATATTCAAAATGTTTCCTAATGATATTCAAAAACGCCTGTAGTTACGATATTCAAAATGTTCCCTAATGATATTAATAACCGTTATAAATTAATTATAGTACACGTTTTCTAGTCATATGTAGTTTTCAATTTAAATTACTGTAACTAGATTTTTCGTTGCAACGGACTGCATCATCAGGTGAGGTATGGTCTAGTAAAGGTTTTAGCTAATTTACACTGTTCCTCTTGTCGTCATAGTAAAACCAGGTCCCGGGACCTACCACTAAAGCTCTCCGCACACGGGGCGATTGCGGTCGTTTCACATAATCGCTTCCACCGTAAGGAAAGTGGCGATCCTCAGACGATCAGAGCTCGAACGCGCGACACGCCCCATTACAAGATCGCTTATTGGTCAGATGTGTGTTAAATTACGCCAAAGAAAAATTGCGTGTTGATTATTATGGAAAAAACATACTATAATAATACTGTATATAGAACTGAATACTCTAGGAAGGATTTGGTAGAGAAATCTTTAAAGTTACAAAGACAAAGCAATACTATTGTTTCAGACGAAGTTATAATACATATTTGCGTTGTTATTTATAATAAAGTTATTATGTACAGTTTAATAATGTAATAATTAATGGCTGAAAACGAAAAGTAACATCTAGAGGAAAGTAAAATGTTCGGTACAAGCAAAAATATTTGGCAATATGTCTCTACAAATTTTGTACCCGTTCTATCTTGTTTTTTAGTAACAATAAACAACCTGCAGTGAACATTTTTTAATATAAAAGGGTGTACCCAGTGCTTTCTACGGTTCCTAGTTCTCATTATGTAGTGCCTACCTTCAATAAAGTACAGCTTCTTTATCACTACTAATGCTGGAACTCATTTTCCATTAGCGAATGAAAGTCAGTGTAACTCTTAATTCGTCGGCGTCCATTAATTGACTGGGCAACTTAAAAATTTGAACAGTCGCTTCCCGCGTGTGGTCGTTTAGTCGTGCTTACTACTAATGTTGCATGAATTGCAAGTACTGTAATTGCATTGCATTCAGTTCGTATTGAAATAGCCTCGTGTGAATTATGAAAAAAGAAACATTAAATAAATAAATAACATTAAATTTAATTAATTAAATAAACAACATTAAATAAATTGTTTATTAATTTAATAAGTAAATTAATAAACATTAAATAAATAAATAATTATTTAAATTATAAATAAATATTTAATTAAATGAAATAAATAATTATATATATATATATATATCCCCGCAGGGAGTTGCAAACAAGCTGCAACTATTGAGAGGATTTAGACGTCCCTCGCGGTACCCGAGTCAAACACACACTTACACTTACAACACTACACTTACGATCTTAACACTCTACACTCACACTTACATTTAGGGAAGCGATAATAGCCTCAATGTGCTTTTTGCCTTAAAATAACAAAAACAAAACTATATATATATGCTTGTCATAACTGTGTATATAACAAATTTTGTTCCGACATTTTACCAGAAACATATCTGACATTTTTAAGGACTGAAATTGAAATTTCTCTCTCCAAGTCAGAAAAATATCCATTGTGTGTGTTAATACTTCTAGTACATTATATAAAGACCCGTACGTTTTGTTCGGGTGCTTACAGGCTACGTTTTATGGAAGTTGTTAGAGCAATTTTATAACAGTTTTTCGCTAAAAAAGAGTTTAAAAACATCTCTAGAAAATTTAACGTACGATGAAAAGGGCAACACCGGACCTACATTTCAAATATCGCGAAAATCCGTCCAAGGATGTGCAGCCACCGAAGTAAAAACCACTTTTTTTTTACTCGTGTGCCCTGGAAACGGATAAACTCATCGAAATTTCAAGATAGACTTTGACGATCTACGTATTTTTTAGCTTTTATAGCGAGAGAGAAAAATTAAAAAATTGTATTTAACGAAATTGGTTGTTTTATTGAAAAATAGTAGGCCTATACTATACGTTTTAAAATGTCTGTAATTTTTTTTGCAAATGTAAAAAACTGAATCAGAGAAACAAACCTTTTACATAAACTGCAAAGATTACGTTTAAAGAATTTCATACAAATTCTTTGAATGAATTTGAGAAATGACGAACTCATGGGGCACTTGTTTCTGTACGCTTCCTTAAAACGATGTTTGTAATTAAATCCTACTTTTAATTACGCCTGTACAATTTGTCCATCTTCCATAAAGGTTACAGGCTGGAGCGCAGTTCCCACCATGATCCCCGATCCTACCCCGTCATGACACCGATAATCCCGTCGAGTTGTTTGCAAGAGTTTTTATTTCAACCCTAAAATAACACAAACTGTAGAACGTTGTGTGTGGCCCCTCCCTCCCGAGCTATTCGGAGTTAATGTAATGAAACAGCCGAGGCCAGGTGGAAAAACTTTCGTCAAAGTGGAGAGCATTAATTGTACTGTTCCAATGTTTGGACACGTGTAGGTCTATAGCTCGCTATTAGTACACATTAGTATTAAGTATTAGCTGTTTTATAGAGAGCTCATTTAGATGCGGAATTCTTTCTTCAATTGTTTACATATAGATTTTTTTATATAATCTGACCTGGGTATAAGTGATCCGTTACGTATTTCCCTTTCCACATATTTCTCTCCATAAATTGAGACTAGATTATGCAAAACAAGTGATGAGTTTGCATTTGAAAACCATGCAACACAACAACAAAAATAAATAAAACATCAAATAAATTCGATAATTTAAATTAAAAAATTAATCTTCAGAATTATTAAAGTATTCCAAACGAATTTCCAATACTACGTCGGTTTTTCAGTATTTAGTACGGTTTTTTTTTAATTCTAAAATCAATGTAACTTTATCGTCCTAGTATAAAGAACTTTAAAATCTGCGATTATATCGAACGAATCGACTTAACATTAGTTTCGGACCAGACTACATTCGATACCATTCATTCCGAGATATTGTAATATTGGAGACATCAGTGGATCCAAGTGCAAATTATCGTCAACCCGAAATAAAAATTTATTCGGTGTTTCTTGCTTGTTTCTTCCGTGAATATTTGCGCCTCCTTTGAATAATGAGTTCTAAACTCTGGAATATATCTTTCAAATCATGCAGTAAGTAACATGGTAGAGATTTTTGAGAGAATTTACTTATTATCTAGTCACATAGGTATTTTTAAATCCACATGCTGTATTAAGTATGTTACAGGAAAGTTGTGATATGCTGATCAAGATATTTCATGTAAAAAGAACTCGAATTCTCTTCATCTCCAACAAAAATCTACGCAATTACATAGTTCGAGGATTTTTTGCCAACACCAGACACAAAGTTCAGTTATAAAAGAGCAAAGAACTTTTTGCTGTTATTTGCAAGATAGTTAAAAGCAGTATATTTTTTCAGAATCGTCATAAGGTCTCTAGTTATTTTGCTCAGGTCGTTCAAAATGGGTTGAAGTCATAAAACATTTCTTCACACAGACTCGGCTAGCTAAAGTATAGTTCCACGCCTTGGTGACCTTTGATCCTAGAATGTCCTCAAAAAGATGTCTCCCTAATTGGGAAATGTTACTATAACGTCTTATACACGACCTTCGGAATTGTTTGCATGTCCGGAAATAGGCATAACAGGAAACTGGATAACCGGTATAGATATTACAGGAAACTAGATGTCCGGTGATAGGCGTTACAGGAAACTGGATGATCGGTGGTACACATTACAGGAAACTAGATGTCCGGTGATAGGCGTTACAGGAAACTGGATGATCGGTGGTTCACATTACAGGAAACTAGATGTCCGGTGATAGGCGTTACAGGAAACTGGATGATCGGTGGTAGACATTACAGGAAACTGGATGATCGGTGGTAGACATTACAGGAAACTGGATGATCGGTGGTAGACATTACAGGAAACTGGATGATCGGTGGTGAACATTACAGGAAATTGGATGATTGGTGGTAGGCATTACAGGAAACTGGATGATCGGTGGTAGACATTATAGGAAATTAGATGTCAGGTGATAAGCATTACAGGAAACTGGATGAAGGATGGTAGTCATTACAGAAAACTAAATGTCCGGTGATAGGCATTACAGTAAACTGGATGATCGGTGGTAGACATTACAGGAAACTGGATGATCGGTTGTAGACATTACAGGAAACTAGATGTCCGGTGATAGGCGTTACAGGAAATTGGATGATCGGTGATAAGAATTACAGGAAACTGGATGATCGGTGGTAGACATTACAGGAAACTGGATGATCGATGGTACACATTACAGGAAACTGGATGATCGGTGGTAGGCATTACAGGAAACTGGATGATCGGTGGTAGGAATTACAGGAAACTGGATGATCGGTAGTAGACATTACAGGAAACTAGTGTCCGGTGATAGGCGTTACAGGAAACTGGATGATCGGTGGTAGACATTACAGGAAACTGGATGATCGGTGGTAGACATTACAGGAAACTGGATGATCGGTGGTAGACATTACAGGAAAATGGATGATCGGTGATAGGCGTTATAGGAAACTGGATGATCGGTGGTAAACATACTGGAAACTGGATGATCGGTGGTAGACATTACAGGAAACTGGATGATCGGTGGTAGACATTACAGGAAACTAGTGTCCGGTGATAGGCGTTACAGGAAACTGGATGATCGGTGGTAGACATTACAGGAAACTGGATGATCGGTGGTAGACATTACAGGAAACTAGTGTCCGGTGATAGGCGTTACAGGAAACTGGATGATCGGTGGTAGACATTACAGGAAACTAGATGTCCAGTAATAGGCATTAGGCATTACAGGAAACTGGATGATCGGTGGTGGATATTACAGGAAACAAGAAAGGCACGATGAACATTAAAGAGATATTTTAAGACGCAAAGATAGACCCACTCATCAGATTAGACTAACTAAGAATGCCTTGCGTTGTTTGAGAAGGCATGGAAGCAACTCATGTTAGTACATTTTAGTCATTCGTATTCCTAAAGTGTGTACCCGTATGTCTAAATACCGTTAATATATCAAGAAACAGAGGTCATCTTACGTAAGGTATTCAGAATAACTTGTTCGCTTCGCTAAACTAATGATCGATCTAATTCAGTAGCTAAACAACACGCCTCATATTCAAAGCATGCGGTGAACGCATGCATATCGATTGGTAGTATAGGAGTGTAGAAACAGGGAATGTGTGAAGTGCGTTGAGCCGCCCCCAATGGCTCTAAGTGGCGGTCCAGCTGACGCTCCCCTACTCTCCCAACCCCACACTGTTTAAGGAAAATTCCAGATTGAGTCGACACTGTGACTTAAACTGTAGCCTACACAAGGCAATCAAGTTCAGATTTGCAGGCCTTCTTTCTGCCCCCGTGCCCTGGCGTCTGTTTAGCGTCTTGCTCTTGATGTCAGTGTTTTGAAAGTATTACTAAATTAGAAAACAATAAGGCTGGAAAGTCTAAACAAAAAGGCGACTAAGTTATTATTTTACGGTTTTATTTAACACAATTAACTTGAGAATACATTTAGTCATAAATTTAAAACGTTTATAGCCATATTTATAAGTGTATTTCGTAGACTTTTTCAGGATAGTCTTTAAAATTGAACTTCTGTTTTTAGTTAGTATGCCTACTTAATTTTTATATATAGCGTATATAGAACAGTTTTTGACTTTATGGGCAAAACAAAAACGTATATCAACAGACGTATAGGCACGATCGTTATTGCATCTTGAACTTTGTGTTTCTCAGTAATGTAGATCAGCATCATGACATTTCAAATACGATTTACGCATACGAGGTGTGTTCAGAAAGTAACGAGAATTTTAATGTTTTGAACAAAATATTTATTTATTATTCTACATTGATGTTGTCGCCTTCAAAATAGTCCCCATTGGAGATTATGCACTTGTGCCAGCGCTTCTTCCAATCCTCGAAACACTTATCAAACTCGATCTTTGAGATAGCCTTTAGTTCTTTCAGCGATGCGCTTTTATTGTCATCTACGGCTGTAAAAGGACGGCCCTTTAAGGTTCTCTTTATTTTTGGAAGTAGGAAAAAGTCACACGGAGCCATGTCTGGCTAATATGGAGGCTGGGGTATCGTTACGGTACTGTTTTTGGCCAAAAATTCACAAACAAGCAATTAAGTGTGAGCTGGTGTATTATCGTGGTGCAAAAGCCATGAATTGTTTTTCCACAGATCCGGACGTTTTTTTCAGATTGCTTCACGCAAACGGCGTTGAACTTGTAGGTAGTACTCCTTATCGACCGTTTCATCTGGTGGCAGGAATTCATGATGCACTATGCCATTAATATCGAAGAACACAGTGAACGTAACCTTCACGTTCGACCGCACTTGTCGAGCCTTTTTCGGTCTTGGCGAGCCAGAATGCCTCCACTGGGATGATTGAGCCTTAGTTTCGACGTCATATCCGTAAACCCATGTTTCGTCACCTGTTATAATACGTTTCAGTAATTCTGCATCGTCGTTGACTTCATTTAGTGACTCCTGAGCAACTTCCATTCGCCGCTGTTTTTGTTCAAAATTCAACAATTTTGGAACGAATTTTGCTGGCACGCGTTTCATACACCAAACATTGGAAACAATGTCATGACATGATCCAATCGATATGCCAACATCATCAGCGACCTCTCTAATTGTGATTAGGCGATTGTTTAACCATTTCTTTCACTTTTTCCACGTTTTCATCGGTTGTTGATGTGCTGAGGCGTCCAGGACGTTCGTCATCTTCAACGTCTTCACGGCCTTCTTGGAAACGCTTATACCACTAGTAAACTCTTGCTTTACTCATAGCAGACTCACCATAGGCCTTTGTTAACATTTCACACACTTTTTTACACTTTATTCCATTTTTTACGCAAAATTTTATACAAATTCTTTGATCCATTTATTTTAACAAATGAAAATCTCCGAGTAGAAAAAACACGTCTAACCTTAGTGGCTGTCACAGACAAAGTCAACAATGAAAACAGCTGAAAGTTTTATCATACTTCAAAGTCATGTATACCAACATAATATATAAAAAATGTTTGGCAATCGGATTCTCCAAGCCCGCGAAAATAAAAAATTCTCGTTACTTTCTGAACACACCTCGTATATCTTCCAAGTGCGTTGTACAAGATTTTTGTTTAATATATTGAATATAAAGTTCATAAATAAGGTTAATAAATATTTATATAATTAACCAACGTCATTATACTACACGCCCAGGCAGTGTGCAATGTCAGTATTAATTGTTAGAGTATTAACAGTGGGATATATTTATTGTACAACATTGAAATTTGTATGTTTTTAGGTTTCAAGAGCAAATAAATATTTTTTTTTATTAGTGACATTTAAGTAAGTAACTTAATTAAACAAATATAAATTAAAGATCCATTTCTGCACGTACTCACTTTTACCCGAACTCCCTGCAACGGTAACCACAGTCTGTTAATATATTGACCGTGTGTTAATATTGACTGTCTGTTAATATATTAACCTTGTGTTAATATATTGAATATAAAGTGCATAAATAAAGTTTATAAATATTTATGTAATTAACGAACGTCATTATAAATATTTATATTACGTATAAACGTATACTTATAAATGTATTTACTGACAACAAAATTTTACTTAATTTATATAGAATCAAAACTCAAATTTGAAATTGAATTATTGACGGTTTGTGAGTAAAACAACAAAGCCTGTATCAGTTAAAAATTTATTTTATTTCGAATTAGCTGCACTGATTCGAGTTATGAACACAATATTTACCAAATATTATAGAGAGTCGATTTGCCAAATTAATTAGGTACCGTTAATCAGACTATTTTAATTTGTGTTTACTTGGATCTGTTACATACAAAAACACTGTAAATAGGTGTAATAATACTGTATGTCATACAGCACTGTGTACTTTATCAGTACAGTACTATTAGTACTATATTCAGTACTATATTAGTAGTATATTCACTACTATATTTAGGGATGAATTACAATTCATTACAGTACACTACTTTACTTACAGGAAAAATATTACAGTACTTTAAAGTATTAAAAAGTCCATTACAGACAGTTAGGAATTTTTTTTTAAAGACAGTCGTTAATTTTCTTCTATTTTAAATTTTAATGTCTTTTCTTAGCTGCAAAATCACACATTTATCATCAGCAACTACTTTCTCTTTTGTTCCTCGAACCACGACATTGCTACATCCAAGGCTTCTTCATGTTTTGGACCGCTTGTACCACTTTGCTTAATTTCTTCATATTCAATAGTCCCCAGTAGACATCATGACAGTAAGTCTTGCTGTGGGCTGACACTGTACCGCGAGGGACGTCTAAATCCTCTCAATAGGTGCAGCTAGTCTGCACTCCCTGCGGGTTCCCTGAATGTAAGTGTGAGTGTAAAGTGTTAAATTCGTAAGTGTATTGTTGTAAGTGTAAGTGTGTGAGACTAGGGTATCGCGAGGGACGTCTAAATCCTCTCAATAGGTGCAGCTAGTCTGCACTCCCTGCGGGTTCATTAAATGTAAGTGTGAGTGTAAAGTGTTAAAGTCGTAAGTGTATTGTTGTAAGTGTAAGTGTGTGAGACTCGGGTATCGCGAGGGACGTCTAAATCCTCTCAATAGGTGCAGGTAGTCTGCACTCCATGCGGGTTCCCTAAATGTAAGTGTGAGTGTAAAGTGTTAAAGTCGTAAGTGTATTGTTGTAAGTGTAAGTGTGCGAGACTCGGGTACCGCGAGGGATGTCTAAATCCTCTTAATAGGTGCAGCTAGCCTGCACTCCCTGCGGGTTCCCTAAATGTAAGTGTGAGTGTAAAGTGTTAAAGTCGTAAGTGTATTTTGTAAGTGTAAGTGTGTGAGACTCGGGTATCGCGAGGGACGTCTAAATCCTCTCAATAGGTGCAGGTAGTCTGCACTCCCTGCGGGTTCCCTGAATGTTAGTGTGAGTGTAAAGTGTTAAATTCGTAAGTGTATTGTTGTAAGTGTAAGTGTGTGAGACTAGGGTATCACGAGGGACGTCTAAATCCTCTCAATAGGTGCAGCTAGTCTGCACTCCCTGCGGGTTCATTAAATGTAAGTGTGAGTGTAAAGTGTTAAAGTCGTAAGTGTATTGTTGTAAGTGTAAGTGTGTGAGACTCGGGTATCGCGAGGGACGTCTAAATCCTCTTAATAGGTGCAGGTAGTCTGCACTCCATGCGGGTTCCCTAAATGTAAGTGTGAGTGTAAAGTGTTAAAGTCGTAAGTGTATTGTTGTAAGTGTAAGTGTGCGAGACTCGGGTACCGTGAGGGATGTCTAAATCCTCTTAATAGGTGCAGCTAGCCTGTACTCCTGCAGGTTCCCCTAAATGTAAGTGTGAGTGTAAAGTGTTAAAGTCGTAAGTGTATTGTTGTAAGTGTAAGTGTGTGAGACTCGGGTATCGCGAGGGACGTCTAAATCCTCTCAATAGGTGCAGGTAGTCTGCACTCCCTGCGGGTTCCCTAAATGTAAGTGTGAGTGTAAAGTGTTAAAGTCGTAAGTGTATTGTTGTAAGTGTAAGTGTGTGAGACTCGGGTATCGCGAGGGACGTCTAAATCCTCTCAATAGGTGCAGGTAGTCTGCACTCCCTGCGGGTTCCCTAAATGTAAGTGTGAGTGTAAAGTGTTAAAGTCGTAAGTGTATTGTTGTAAGTGTAAGTGTGTGAGACTCGGGTATCGCGAGGGACGTCTAAATCCTCTCAATAGGTGCAGGTAGTCTGCACTCCCTGCGGGTTCCCTAAATGTAAGTGTGAGTGTAAAGTGTTAGAGTCGTAAGTGTATTGTTGTAAGTGTAAGTGTGTGAGACTCGGGTATCACGATGGACGTCTAAATCCTCTCAATATGTGCAGATAGTCTGCACTCCCTGCGGGTTCCCTAAATGTAAGTGTGAGTGTAAAGTGTTAAAGTCGTAAGTGTATTGTTGTAAGTGTAAGTGTGTGAGACTCGGGTACCGCGAGGGATGTCTAAATCCTCTTAATAGGTGCAGCTAGCCTGCACTCCCTGCGGGTTCCCTAAATGTAAGTGTGAGTGTAAAGTGTTAAAGTCGTAAGTGTATTGTTGTAAGTGTAAGTGTGTGAGACTCGGATACCGCGAAGGAAGGACGTCTAAATCCTCTCAATATGTGCAGATAGTCTGTACCCCACTGCCGGTTCTTATCTCTGAAATTAGTGTGAGTACACATGAATATTCTGATCTACTTTTTACGCTTGTTCCTCATTTGGAATAATGTTTCAGAAAAACTGTTTTGAAACTATTTGTAAACGTTTTACTTTCGTTTTCTGTATGGTGTAAAAATGTTTGCAAACAGTTGAAAACAATGTTGAAAACAATTTGGGGAATAATTGTAACACGAATCTAGACCGAGAAAAAAAATTAATGTTTCCTATTTCCTGATTTAACGGAAACACATGCAAGAACGTTTTCAAGTGCGGGAAAGTTTGGACACTGTGGAAGAGAACACATCTGTCCTTAAGACGTACGTAGCTGCGAGTGCGAAGACGCATCATTGCGTCGTCTTTTTTATACATTTATTGGTGCTTTGTAGTAATGATTAATAACGGACGTTGAGCCGCCTCGGTGGCCTAGTTGACAGTACTGGGCTTTCACCCCGAGGACCCGGGTTAGCCTGTTGTACAGAGTTCTATGAGCAGTGTCTCTCCGAAGCAGTTAGCCTGTTGTACAGAGTTCTATGAGCAGTGTCTCTCCCGAACAGTTAGCCTGTTGTACAGAGTTCTATGAGCAGTGTCTCTCCGGAACAGTTAGCCTGTTGTACAGAGTTCTATGAGCAGTGTCTCTCCGGAACAGTTAGCCTCTTGTACAGAGTTCTATGAGCAGTGTCTCTCTGGAACAGTTAGCCTGTTGTACAGAGTTCTATGAGCAGTGTCTCTCCGGAAGAGTTAGCCTGTTGTACAGAGTTCTATGAGCAGTGTCTCTCCGGAACAGTTAGCCTGTTGTACAGAGTTCTACGAGCAGTGTCTCTCCGGAACGGTTAGCTTGTTGTACAGAGTTCTATGAGCAGTGTCTCTCCGGAACAGTTAGCCTGTTGTACAGAGTTCTATGAGCAGTGTCTCTCCCGAACAGTTAGCCTGTTGTACAGAGTTCTATGAGCAGTGTCTCTCCCGAACAGTTAGCCTGTTGTACAGAGTTCTATGAGCAGTGTCTCTCCCGAACAGTTAGCCTGTTGTACAGAGTTCTATGAGCAGTGTGTCCCAAGAACAGTTGCCTGTATTAGAAATCGATTTCGTAAAATATTTCAAAAATCTTCTTTTTTCAAAAAAACATAAAAACTGTAGTTTCCTTTAGGTATTGTAGCTTGAACAATCAATAGTGTTACAAGTAATTACCGAGTTCTACGTATCCACGGAGTAGCTATGAGATGTGAAAATTACACATCAGTTAAACAAACTTGGTGTCACGGGTCGAGGTGCTGATATAGGCCTGAGCTCGCACCTCTGTGTTCTGACTGAAATGTACCTGAAGGCAATGTCTCATGTTCCCTGAGGAAAGGAAATTTGAGTGCCTTTAAATTTTTAACTACAGAAAATATTCAGACAATTTCATTCAAAATTCGATTTTTATTCGTTATTATATTTAGGGTTATCAACGCACAATATGAAGCTCCCGATAAACTGAATTTATGTACGTTATTTTATTTATTTTTGTTAACGTCCGACTATTGTGCACACTTGGGCTAATGCAGACGGTGGGATGATTTTATAGCGTATGATAATGCCAAGCCCTTTCCGGGAATCGAACCCGGGTCCTCGGGGTGAAAACCTAGTACGCTATCCACTAGACCACCGAGGCGGCTCTTTTTAAAAAGAAAAAAAAAGGATATCTATTATTACTAAATAAACCATTAAAAACATGTTATAAACCGATTTCACGGATTTACCACAATTGTAGACTAAACAGGTTCTATTCCGCCTAAAATTGCACAATAATCCAGCGTTGGCATTGCAGGCGCTCAGTAGGCAACACGGCGAACAGCAGGCAAGGTCATTAGTTCGTGTAACCTCTCGCTGGGCTGTCCTATAATGTTTGTAATGTAGAAGTCCAGGGGTTGTTACTGGGTCAACGTATTAATTTTGTTAAAATATAAAAGAAATATACACTCACACTCTTCGGGGCATTGTTTTTTTGTAAAGGCTTACCTTTAATCGGGCGAGCTATAAGCAATCTTTATTATAAAACTCTGGACAGGGTTAAATTAAATCACAATATGTGCTACTAGCATTGCCCGTCGCGGCGGCTAACTGTTCCGGAGAGACACTGCTCATAGAACTCTGTACAACAAAACGAAAATAAAAACTTTTACTGAAACTATATTAGTTACTAGCATTGCCCGTCGCGGCGGCTAACTGTTCGGGAGAGACACTGCTCATAGAACTCTGTACAACAAAACGAAAATAAAAACCATTACTGAAACTATATTAGTTACTAGCATTGCCCGTCGCGGCGGCTAACTGTTCGGGAGAGACACTGCTCATAGAACTCTGTACAACAAAACGAAAATAAAAACCATTACTGAAACTATATTAGTTACTAGCATTGCCCGTCGCGGTGGCTAACTGTTCGGGAGAGACACTGCTCATAGAACTCTGTACAACAAAACGAAAATAAAAACCATTACTGAAACTATATTAGTTACTAGCATTGCCCGTCGCGGCGGCTAACTGTTCCGGAGAGACACTGCTCATAGCACTCTGTACAACAAAACGAAAATAAAAACTTTTACTGAAACTATATTAGTTACTAGCATTGCCCGTCGCGGCGGCTAACTGTTCCGGAGAGACACTGCTCATAGAACTCTGTACAACAAAACGAAAATAAAAACTTTTACTGAAACTATATTAGTTACTAGCATTGCCCGTCGCGGCGGCTAACTGTTTCGGAGAGACACTGCTCATAGAACTCTGTACAACAAAACGAAAATAAAAACATTTTTACTGAAACTATATTAGTTACTAGCATTGCCCGTCGCGGCGGCTAACTGTTCGGGAGAGACACTGCTCATAGAACTCTGTACAACAAAACGAAAATAAAAACTTTTACTGAAACTATATTAGTTACTAGCATTGCCCGTCGCGGCGGCTAACTGTTCGGGAGAGACACTGCTCATAGAACTCTGTACAACAAAACGAAAATAAAAACTTTTACTGAAACTATATTAGTTACTAGCATTGCCCGTCGCGGCGGCTAACTGTTTCGGAGAGACACTGCTCATAGAACTCTGTACAACAAAACGAAAATAAAAACTTTTACTGAAACTATATTAGTTACTAGCATTGCCCGTCGCGGCGGCTAACTGTTCGGGAGAGACACTGCTCATAGAACTCTGTACAACAAAACGAAAATAAAAACTTTTACTGAAACTATATTAGTTACTAGCATTGCCGTCGCGGCGGCTAACTGTTCGGGAGAGACACTGCTCATAGAACTCTGTACAACAAAACGAAAATAAAAACTTTTACTGAAACTATATTAGTTACTAGCATTGCCCGTCGCGGCGGCTAACTGTTCGGGAGAGACACTGCTCATAGAACTCTGTACAACAAAACGAAAATAAAAACCATTACTGAAACTATATTAGTTACTACCATTGCCTGTCGCGGCGGCTAACTGTTCCGGAGAGACACTGCTCATAGAACTCTGTACAACAAAACGAAAATATAAAACCATTACTGAAACTATATTAGTTACTAGCATTGCCCGTCGCGGCGGCTAACTGTTCGGGAGAGACACTGCTCATAGAACTCTGTACAACAAAACGAAAATAAAAACCATTACTGAAACTATATTAGTTACTACCATTGCCCGTCGCGGCGGCTAACTGTTCCGGAGAGACACTGCTCATAGAACTCTGTACAACAAAACGAAAATAAAAACCATTACTGAAACTATATTAGTTACTAGCATTGCCCGTCGCGGCGGCTAACTGTTCCGGAGAGACACTGCTCATAGAACTCTGTACAACAAAACGAAAATAAAAACTTTTACTGAAACTATATTAGTTACTAGCATTGCCCGTCGCTGAGGCTAACTGTTTCGGAGAGACACTGCTCATAGAACTCTGTACAACAAAACGAAAATAAAAACTTTTACTGAAACTCTATTAGTTACTAGCATTGCCCGTCGCGGCGGCTAACTGTTCGGAGAGACACTGCTCATAGAACTCTGTACAACAAAACGAAAATAAAAACTTTTACTGAAACTATATTAGTTACTAGCATTGCCCGTCGCGGTGGCTAACTGTTTCGGAGAGACACTGCTCATAGAACTCTGTACAACAAAACGAAAATAAAAACTTTTACTGAAACTATATTAGTTACTAGCATTGCCCGTCGCGGCGGCTAACTGTTTCGGAGAGACACTGCTCATAGAACTCTGTACAACAAAACGAAAATAAAAACTTTTACTGAAACTCTATTAGTTACTAGCATTGCCCGTCGCGGCGGCTAACTGTTCCGGAGAGACACTGCTCATAGAACTCTGTACAACAAAACGAAAATAAAAACTTTTACTGAAACTATATTAGTTACTAGCATTGCCCGTCGCGGCGGCTAACTGTTTCGGAGAGACACTGCTCATAGAACTCTGTACAACAAAACGAAAATAAAAACTTTTACTGAAACTATATTAGTTACTAGCATTGCCCGTCGCGGCGGCTAACTGTTTCGGAGAGACACTGCTCATAGAACTCTGTACAACAAAACGAAAATAAAAACTTTTACTGAAACTATATTAGTTACTAGCATTGCCCGTCGCGGCGGCTAACTGTTTCGGAGAGACACTGCTCATAGAACTCTGTACAACAAAACGAAAATAAAAACTTTTACTGAAACTATATTAGTTACTAGCATTGCCCGTCGCGGCGGCTAACTGTTCAGGAGAGACACTGCTCATAGAACTCTGTACAACAAAACGAAAATAAAAACTTTTACTGAAACTATATTAGTTACTAGCATTGCCCGTCGCGGCGGCTAACTGTTCGGGAGAGACACTGCTCATAGAACTCTGTACAACAAAACGAAAATAAAAACTTTTACTGAAACTATATTAGTTACTAGCATTGCCCGTCGCGGCGGCTAACTGTTCGGGAGAGACACTGCTCATAGAACTCTGTACAACAAAACGAAAATAAAAACCATTACTGAAACTATATTAGTTACTACCATTGCCTGTCGCGGCGGCTAACTGTTCCGGAGAGACACTGCTCATAGAACTCTGTACAACAAAACGAAAATAAAAACCATTACTGAAACTATATTAGTTACTAGCATTGCCCGTCGCGGTGGCTAACTGTTCGGGAGAGACACTGCTCATAGAACTCTGTACAACAAAACGAAAATAAAAACCATTACTGAAACTATATTAGTTACTACCATTGCCTGTCGCGGCGGCTAACTGTTCCGGAGAGACACTGCTCATAGAACTCTGTACAACAAAACGAAAATAAAAACCATTACTGAAACTATATTAGTTACTAGCATTGCCCGTCGCGGCGGCTAACTGTTCGGGAGAGACACTGCTCATAGAACTCTGTACAACAAAACGAAAATAAAAACCTTTACTGAAACTATATTAGTTACTAGCATTGCCCGTCGCGGCGGCTAACTGTTCCGGAGAGACACTGCTCATAGAACTCTGTACAACAAAACGAAAATAAAAACCATTACTGAAACTATATTAGTTACTAGCATTGCCCGTCGCGGCGGCTAACTGTTCGGGAGAGACACTGCTCATAGAACTCTGTACAACAAAACGAAAATAAAAACCATTACTGAAACTATATTAGTTACTACCATTGCCTGTCGCGGCGGCTAACTGTTCCGGAGAGACACTGCTCATAGAACTCTGTACAACAAAACGAAAATAAAAACCATTACTGAAACTATATTAGTTACTACCATTGCCTGTCGCGGCGGCTAACTGTTCCGGAGAGACACTGCTCATAGAACTCTGTACAACAAAACGAAAATAAAAACCATTACTGAAACTATATTAGTTACTAGCATTGCCCGTCGCGGCGGCTAACTGTTCGGGAGAGACACTGCTCATAGAACTCTGTACAACAAAACGAAAATAAAAACCATTACTGAAACTATATTAGTTACTAGCATTGCCCGTCGCTGAGGCTAACTGTTCCGGAGAGACACTGCTCATAGAACTCTGTACAACAAAACGAAAATAAAAACTTTTACTGAAACTATATTAGTTACTAGCATTGCCCGTCGCGGCGGCTAACTGTTCCGGAGAGACACTGCTCATAGAACTCTGTACAACAAAACGAAAATAAAAACTTTTACTGAAACTATATTAGTTACTAGCATTGCCCGTCGTGGCTTCGCCCACGAAACTTAAACTGCTCGTTTTTATAAAATATATCTGATAAGGATCTAAATGTCTTCGTTATGACTTTTTTTAAGGACTGGCATGTTCAAAGTGGTTAAACGTCGGTCAGCGTGCTTAGTTTGCAAACTTGCACGTCTATTCGAAACAATTTAAATGTGGTAGCTTTCTCTTGACTTTAAGGATTTTTAAAAAGGTTTTTTTTTTTTTGGTGTTTAACGTCCGACTATTGTGCACACTTGAGCTAATGCAGACGGTGGGATGATTTTATAGCGTATGAAAATGCCAAGCCCTCTCCGGGAATCGAACCCGGGTCCTCGGGGTGAAAACCTAGTACGCTATCCACTAGACCACCGAGGCGGCTCTTTTTAAAAAGAAAAAAAAAGGATATCTATTATTACTAAATAAACCATTAAAAACATGTTATAAACCGATTTCACGGATTTACCACAATTGTAGCCTAAACAGGTTCTATTCCGCCTAAAATTGCACAATAATCCAGCGTTGGCATTGCAGGCGCTCAGTAGGCAACACGGCGAACAGCAGGCAAGGTCATTAGTTCGTGTAACCTCTCGCTGGGCTGTCCTATAATGTTTGTAATGTAGAAGTCCAGGGGTTGTTACTGGGTCAACGTATTAATTTTGTTAAAATATAAAAGACACACTCACGCTGTCCTTGGGACATTGTTTTTTTGTAAAGGCTTACCTTTAACCGGGCGAGCTATAAGCAATCTTTATTATAAAACTCTGGACAGGGTTAAATTAAATCACAATATGTGCTACTAGCATTGCCCGTCGCGGCTTCGCCCACGAAACTTAAAATGTTTCAGTAATGTAATAATTTAGAAACATACAAAATTATATTAATAAAAGCGTGATCATCTAAACTAGAGATTATTTTACAGTGAATATGAAAAAAATATTATAACCTGAATATGTTGTTTTATTATCTTCGAACGTGTTCCATTCGAATTTAAGAAAATCTGATCAAGAATATTTTTGTCCAATACAAACATTTATACCTATTCTATATTTTTGTCCTTTTAGGGGATGAATTCGGGGGAAAATACTGAATTGCGTGTATCATAATTTGTGTTTTAAAATATTTTGTTTACTTATAAGAAAATTTGATAAAAAATATTTTTCTCCAATGCAAACACTCTTTTTTCTCCCATGATAACTCTTTTTCCATTTTTATTCTTTTAGGGAATGAATTCAGAAAAATGTTGAAATATGCGTTTCATAGCATATTTCTAGAATATAAGATGAAAAATTATTTTTTCAATACAAAATTGTCCCCCTTTCTTATATTTTATACCTTCTTTCAATCTCTTTAGGGGATGCGTTTTGGGGAAAAGGTGAAAAATATATTTCATTGCTTATACTTAAGTGTGACTATGTTACGTTTTAAGAAGGTCAGATGAAAAACATATTTTTTCCAATAAAAATTGTTGTACCTCATGCTTACCTCTTTAAGGATTGCATACGGGAAAATCGTTTTTCAGTGCACCCCTTTTTCAGTGCATCTCGACAATGTTGTCAGAAGGTACCCTGAAAATTTCAAGTCTCTAGCTATAGCCTAATAGTATTGGCTGTACGTTGATTATTAAATTTGGACTGGGTTAGTAGTTTAACGGTGTTAAAATCAAATTTTTACAAAATCCTTTATTAGTGCACCTTGACATTGTTGTAAGAATGTACCTTGAAAATTTCAAGTCTCTAGCCGTAATAGTATTGGCTGTACGTTGTTTATTAAATTTGGACTGGGTAAGTAGTTTAATGGAGTTAAAATCAATTTTTTGGAAAATTTTTTCTTAGTACGCGCTTACATATTAAAACGAAGGTATCCTCAAAATTTCAAGTATCTAGGTTTTACAGTTTGGGCTGTACGTTGATCAGTCAGTCAGTCAGGACATTGCCTTTTGTATCATTTTTAAGCTAAGTTATGTTTGCTGAGTTCCTGTGTAAAAAGGAAATATCAGAATAAAATTAAAATATATTGTTTACAAATGACGTCAGCGAAACAGCTTCGTGCTACGTTTATTATAAATTGAAGTCAGCATAAATAAGTTTAAAATTATATTGTCTAACCGCATCATTTATTTCATTACTGTACGATATTAATATCAGTTAATAGTTTGTAACTCCTTATGTACAGCGTGTTCTAAAAGTACGGTGCTCTTTATATTTTCTATTTCATTACCGGAATAAATTATCCAAACTTTGGGTCCGCTTCAACTCGACCGTTCGACTTTTGGTATGCGTATTTGTCACGCAATTTTGGCTAAACGCATCGACTGGTTGTTTTGAAATTTGGTACGGATATCTCGTATAAAACCTGAACGACATATTGTAAGATTTTTTCCCATAACTTCCGTTTCAAGATGGCGGCCACTAGTATACAATAACGAGTGTACGCAGTGTTAGCCAACATCGACCGATTGTTTTGAAATTTAATACGAAGGTACCTTGAATTTAGCCCAAATTACGTATATATTACACTTTTCTTCATTTGTTTCCGTTTCAAGATGGCGGCCAGTAGTATACAATAACGAATGTACGCAGTGTTAGCCAACATCGACCGATTGTTTTGAAATTTAATACGAAGGTACCTTGAATTTAGCCCAAATTACGTACGTGTAACACTTTGCTTCATTTGTTTCCGTTTCAAGATGGCGGCCAGTAGTATACAATAACGAATGTACTCAGTGTTAGCCAACACCGACCGATTGTTTTGAAATTTAATACGAAGGTACCTTGAATTTAGCCCAAATTACGTACGTGTAACACTTTGCTTCATTTGTTTCCGTTTCAAGATGGCGGCCAGTAGTATACAATAACGAATGTACTCAGTTTTAGCCAACACCGACCGATTGTTTTGAAATTTAATACGAAGGTACCTTGAATTTAGCCCAAATTACGTATGCGTAACACTTTTCTTTTGTTTATGTTTCAAGATGGCGAACTCTGATTTAACGATGAGTGTACGCAGTTTCGGCCAAACGTCGATTGTTTTGAAACTTGTTACGAAGATATCTCGTATAAAGTCCAAATGACGTATTTATATTTTTTAAATTTATTTTCGCCTCGAGATGGCAGCCCCTGACTAACGATGACAAGTGTAAGCAATTTTAATGAAACGCGTCACAATTTTCTTATATCCCTTTTACGCGAGAATGTTCAAGCTGTTTTCCTGTACCATTCAGGCTGTCTTCTTTACAAGTTACGAGAGGTTTTTCTCGATAATCGGATTTCGGACAACTGTATTTTCCTGCATCTGTTGCAACGACTCCGTCCCTTCCCGTCAGATTTTCTTTAACGTTTAAATTGTCGAACGATCATTTTTAATTTTAGCGGGAAACTAACCGATTGCAATCAAAGCTTGGCTGGCTTCGGGTACAACAAAGAAAAGTTCACGGCTAGATTGTCCCAAATGTCCCAACTCACTGATGTATTATATATATATATAGGCACGCAGCGGTGTCGCTGACATGATGGAAGCTATATACGTGCACGCAGCTGTGATGGAGGCGCACACAGCTTCCTCGCTGACGTGATGGAAGCGAAATGTTTTGCGCGTGTTGACTCATGACCCGTTATGTTATCACGGTACTCGCCCTGTCCATCGTTGCTGACGTCGTCTGTGCGTGCCCGCCATTAATTAATTGAATAAATAAATGTATACCAGAAAAAAAAGTTGCGCGTTTCTGGCGGGGCTCGAACCGGGGACGTTGCGCGTGTGAGGCGCATGCTATAACCACTGTACCACGGGAGCGTCTTGGGAAATTAGTGCGATTCGAGATATATGAAACGTAACGATTCCGCTCGGGTTGGCGAATCGCCATCGTGGTACGTGCCCGGGGCCTGTGGATAGCGCTTTATATAAACATATAAAGTAAGTTTATCTATGGCCGCCGCTGCCTCCATCGTGGCCCGGGGCCTGTGGATAGCGCGTTATATAAACATATAAAGTAAGTTTATCTATGGCCGCCGCCATCGTGTTACGTGCCCGGGGCCTGGGGATAGCGCGTTATATAAACATATAAAGTAAGTCTATCTATGGCCGCCGCCATCGTGTTACGTGCCCGGGGCCTGCGGATAGCGCGTTATATAAACATATAAAGTACTTCATTCTATGACCTCTCTCTCTCTCTCTCTCTCTCTCTCTAGCCGCCGCCATCGTGGCCCGGGGCCTGTGGATAGCGCGTTATATAAACATATAAAGTAAGTCTATCTATGACCGCCTCTCTCTCTCTCTCTAGCCGCCGCCATCGTGGCCCGGGGCCTGTGGATAGCGCGTTATATAAACATATAAAGTAAGTCTATCTATGACCGCCTCTCTCTCTCTCTCTCTCTCTCTCTCTCTCTCTCTCTCTCTCTAGCCGCCGCCATCGTGTTACGTGCCCGGGGTGTGTGGATAGCGCGTTATATAAATATATAAAGTACTTCATTCTATGACCTCTCTCTCTCTCTCTCTCTCTCTCTCTCTCTCTCTCTCTCTCTAACCTCATCAGCCATCATGTTACGTGCCTAGCTCCCAGCAAGGTTGTTCATAGGAGGACTAGGGTCGCTGGATAGTGCGTTATATAAACGTATAAAGTACTTCATTCTATGACCCCTCTCTCTCTCTCTCTCTCTCTCTCTCTCTCTCTAACCTCATCAGCCATCATGTTACGTGCCTAGCTCCCAGCAGGGTTGTTCATAGGAGGACTAGGGTCGCTGGATAGTGCGTTATATAAACGTATAAAGTACTTCATTCTATGACCTCCCTCTCTCTCTCTCTCTCTCTCTCTCTCTCTCATCAGCAGCCATCATGTTACGTGCCTAGCTCCCAGCAGGGTTGTTCAAAGGAGGACTAGGGTCGCTGGATAGTGCGTTATATAAACGTATAAAGTACTTCATTCTATGACCTCCCTCTCTCTCTCTCTCTCTCTCTCTCTCTCTCTCTCTCTCTCTCTCTCTCTCTCTCTCTCTCTCTCTCTAACCTCATCAGCCATCATGTTACGTGCCTAGCTCCCAGCAGGGTTGTTCATAGGAGGACTAGGGTCGCTGGATAGTGCGTTATATAAACGTATAAAGTACTTCATTCTATGACCTCCCTCTCTCTCTCTCTCTCTCTCTCTCTCTCTCTCTCTCTCTCTCTCTCTCTTATAAAAAAGGATAGTGTTTTAATATTATACGTTAATTTTTACAAAGTTATTCATTAATATGCTACTTTGGCCACAGTTTTAAAAAAATATTTACTCGAAAACCATGATGACTGACCTCTCGTCTTACGTCAAAAAAAGGAAAAAGAAACAAAATGTAAACATAAAATTGTCTTTGTTTTATTTTTAAACATCGTTTGCTTGCAAAACAAACAAAAAACACAAATATACATGACATGTAGTTGAATTATTGTAAATATTGAGTTAATGAAAAAAAAATGGCTTATAAAACAGTTACTAAGTACAAATACAAAACAATTTACTAAGTACAAAAAAAAAAACAAAAACATCTCAAGAATTGATTATTACAATGTAACTAAAATACAAGACATATAATGTATTGCATATGTATACAAGACATATGATAAATATATTGAGTTAATGGAAAAAAGACTTACAAATCATCGTGGATGGTGTATGATATATGTAGGTGCCCAGTCCGCTGTCAATCCGAGGAGTAGCGTACAAATGGCCCTTTTCAGGGCTCGCATAAACATATTCATGATTGTCCTCTGTGTTTGTACACGGGGTTGGAACCGTCGTACGAGGTGGTGAAGCCGCCGTCGTAGCCCACATTACAATCCGGTGTTAAGCAGAAGGCTTAACCCCTTGAGGAGTAGCCCCAAACCATCGCTACCCCGGTGACTACCACTCCATGACAAAATTGTAGTCTCAAAAAAAAAAAATTTTTTTTTTGCTTTATATTTTTAATTTTTTTGTATTTTTTTTTTTTTTAGGTTATTACAATAAAAGATTACACCGTCAGCGTAGCGTACGCGCACGCGCGCAAGGGAGAATCAACTCCACACCAGTCACACACAAAACCCAGGTTTACGGGAGAATTAACTCCGCGCCAGTGACCTCCAAACACACACACACACACACAACCTAGGATTACGGGAGAATTAACTCAGCGCCAGTGACCTCCACACAAACATCTCTTTGGTTTACGGGAGAATTAACTCCACGCCAGTGACCTCACACACACACACACACACACACACACACACACACACACACGTCTCTTTGGTTTACGGGAGAATTAACTCCGCGCCAGTGACCTCCTAGACATAAGCGCGCGCTCGCGTACACTAAGCATCGAGTAAATCGTAATAATGTTTCGCGCTCTGCAGAGCACACTTACTACTATCGCTATTATGATGGGGTAATATGCATTTGAAATATGTACATTTGACATTATTATCCAACGTTTCGGGTAATTCCAAAACGTTCGGATGGTAACGGCGTAAAAATTGCGCTTTTTCCGCACCTTTAGTGTACAAAGTGGAAAAAGGTCTGAACATCTCACGTACGATGTTCTTGTCGAACGGTATATCGCCGTCTGCCCATTCTATACAGTGAAAATATTCGCGTAACCAAAGAGCGATTTTCTTACTCTTTTCGTTTAGCTCGTGAAAACCGTAAGGCGATTTGAAAATCGTAACCGTGTACGAGAAACGGCTGACAACGGCCAATTCTTTCACTATATACTCGCCGCAATTGTCTACATACGCGTGAAATTCAACTACCGCTAGCCGATTCTGCTGCTGCTGCAGCATGTTTTTTGAATAAGACCACTTCGTCGTACAAACGGTCCGCTTCGGGCAGACTACTGGATACGGGTTCGCCGTCACCGGCCAGACACTCGATGATGTACGCGATCAAATCTTTTTCGTTATAAAACAATTCTTTGATACGACGCGTCACCAGAGGCACACTGTCGACGAACAATTTCCACTCGTCGGCGGTCAACGAAACGGTATGCGGACCTACGCCGACGCCGCTGTACAACTGAACGTATCTCTTACCGAACACTTTCCGGACAATCACGTGACCTTGACTGAATTTAAATTTTGTCGAAGCGGTCGAAGCAGCAGCAGCCGCGGCTGCCGACGTTATATTCGTCAGTTCGTTCAGCAACTCGTTGAACGTGAAATAGGTGAAGAAAACAAATTTATTTTTACCCGACTGCACCAAAACGCCCAGCTCGTGTGCGGCGTGCTGGAAAAGACCGGTCACGATAAATTTACTGCAATCGCTGTTTAAAAAATTCAACGTTTTCAAATAAATACCTAAAGGTAAGTTTGGTGGCACCGTACGTCTTGTAGACTGCTGGCGATCCACGTCCATACGCTCCATGACTCGCACTGAGCGCTGTAACACTCATCTCGCACCTACCTCACTTCTCCCCACTCCTCCTCATCCCTACCAGCCTAAAAACCCGCTATATTCTTAATAGCGCCTGTGAGTAGGGAATAGCTCATGTGCTTATCGTAAAAGATAACGCAATAGGCCGTCGTATTGGCGGGAAAATTATCGGAAGCTTCTATTTCCAGTTTCACGTCGACAGGTCCCGACCTGAACGAATCTTTGTGCTTGGAACAATCGATTACGAAAATCGGTGTTTTCTCTTTGAACGTTTGCAAATCTACACAAGGGGACGGTTCGCGACCGTAATAGTACTGTTGGAAATCGCAGAATTTGTGGTACGCTAGCGCCGCACTACCGCGTACCCGTTCGTAAGGGTGAAAATCCGAATTCAGATGAACGCGTACGTCCGTGATGTTGCAATAATCGAACGCGGACGCGTCTTTAGCGATCTGATTGGACCTATCCGTTTGAAAGACTAACGCTATGATCTGAGGCATCTGGTCTATAGTGGCCGTCTTTAGGACCCACGATTCGTGTTTACGGCCGGCCACCACGGTCGTACGATAACGTCCCACCCGCGATACGCAATGTGCGCTGTGATGTTGTTCTGAATCTTTCGCAACGTGTCCACCTCGTGTTTCCCGTCCACGGTAATGTGATGTAACAACCACGTGATACCGGTAATCACGAGGTCAACTGACGTCGCGCCGTCTTCGCTGTAAACGGCGTTCAAATCGGATGCCGATCGTAAGAGTACCAGTTCCTGTTTCACGTTGACCACTATCCGCCGGTAATCCTCGAAAAATCCCATCAACATTTTCAACGGTACGAGTACGGAAAATTCACCGCTACTACTATCGGGAGACACGTACCTACCAGGACCCACCCAACCGGCATTTTTGAGGTTATTCACCCTGTACTCGGGCGTGGACAGTAAGTTTTTCACCGTACTCACGATACCCAATTGACGCGTACCGTCCACTTCGTTGCCGGCTATCTCGTATCTGATATTGTCGAATAGAAACGCCACGCCGTTGTTGACAAAGTCCACTTTAGCCTTGGCACCGTTTTCTTTTTCCCGTCAACGTACCCGTAATGTAAAGCATACTCTCGTGCGGTAACGTCATGACGTCCTGTTGGTTAACAGGTATGCGGATCTCATCGTTATTGCGGAACGTGGACGACGCGTACGGTTTGTGGTAATGATATTCTTTACCGGTGATCGTATTATCGTACACAGGTTGTCTTTCGAGCGCCAGCATATCCATTATTTCGGAACAATTTTAAAGCCTAGAGATCGTAAAAAACGTATATTCCTAGGTGTTAACACTCTCGTGTTTGTCCGCGGACTAACGTCGTGTCTATACGTATCCCGGTTAAATACGAGACCCATTCCGCCTCTTCTTACCGACGTCTTCTCAAATGCAATCTGATCGAAATAGTTTCGTTCCGGAAGTCCACGAGATCGCCGTTCTGATCTTTCAGGCTGACGGTAAGATTGTGAATCGATTTCACGTTGACCGGTAAATATATTACCGTTCGCGGGATCTCGATAATCTTATAGCCGGGCGGTACGCGGGGATAAAATTCGTGTATAACGTGACTCTCTACACCGTTTTGAAACGAACCCGACGCCACGTTACATTCGATTTGTATTACACTGACCTTGATGATGTCCACCGGCAGGTCGGAAACGTGCACTCGACCGGGCTGTAGAATTTTCCTTTCGAAACCGAGTAACGTGCCGATCGTACGTTCACCGCTGAAATCTATCGTTTCCGAACAAAATAACTCCGCCTTTAACGTGTTATTGTTCGGTTTCAAAGAGAAAACGATATTCAAATCTAGTTTCGATTTAATGTACTTTTCGATGTCGTCGATTTCGTACGAACCCGTAGGCAATTTTACGTCTACCGTTTTAGACGAAACAGTTGTATCGTCGACGTCAGTAGTAGTAGTAGTAGTAATTAAACGACCGGTTCTTGTATCTCCCGTGTCTTTGTCGACAGCAGCACCAGCAGCAGCAGGTGATGAAAGTTTTCTTTTCTTTTCTTCTTCATTTACAGTAACATGACCCAAATTTTGCAAAAAATACAGAGATCGTTTATCGCGACCGTCGCCACTCGTACTAGTCGTCGTGAACAATCGAAATTCGTTATTAACGCCGTCTTTGATATTCGGAATAGAATTGTACGTAGCCAAATCGACCAGACCGATTTCCCATTGGCCGCCGCCACCGTCGGAGACGTCGATGGGCGGGAAAAAATCGCAAGAAAGTTCGGAACTGTTTCCGCTCAAACATATGGACATGACGGTGTCGTGAGAAACTTTAGACACAGATGACCGCAAACGACTGAATCGAAACGCTGGTATCTCGTGTAATTATAGCGAATATCGGCTGCGGGACCGAAATACGCGATCAACTCTTTCGGCGGTCTCAGATTACCGAAACTATCGAAATACTCGACCGCATCGCCTTTCTTTTTATAACATACCCAGTGAGTACCGTCGCCCGACACGCTGTCCAAATTCACGATAGCCGATTCGTTTCGCCACGGTTTACCGCGCGGTAACGTGTCGCGCATGAAAACACCGCGGAACGCTGCCACGCCCAAACGTTTCGCGTACTTTTCCAATTCCAAATTCGTCAACGGTCTGATCGGTATCGAATCGATCAATAGTGTGTTGTTGTTTTTTTTTTCCTAGTCGTCCTACGACGCTTTCTGCAACCGCCGCCGCCTACCTTCTTCCTGTACGGTCCGAGATAAAGACCTTTTCCCCTTAAACCGGAAATGAGTTGAGTAATAGTGCGCCGTTTTTTAGTCGTCGACCTCTTCTTCCTCTTTCTCCCGCCGCCACCTAATTTCGCTTTCGCTTTCATCGCGGCCGCTACCGCTAGCGCTGTCGCTCGTTCCGCTAGAGAAGCGTCACTCGCTTTGACACGGTTCCAAGCTTTTCCCGCCAAACGATTATCAGCCTCGCTACGATTTTTTGAATCGCTGTACCGGCTGTATGCGATATCGTGTTCTTTGCACGCCTCGTCCAAAGGATTTATACCCTTATCGCCGCGAGCTAATCTCTTCTTCAATTTAGTTCCCGGACCGCAGTAGTTGTACGTAGGTATATGTAGTTCGACGGGCAGTAAATCGACCGCTTTGTTTATAGCGGACGGTAGTAAATCGACAGCGGACGAAATCAATCCACGACCTTTCCTAATCGCTCTCCGTTTACGACTGACACGTGTTGCCTGCTTACCGACCATTTTAACACTAAACACAAATTACTACGACTAGCTCTTTAAGTAAATGATGAAGAAGAAAATTTCGATTAACATTTATTCTTCCCACACTTGGCGCCAATGGGATAAAAGATTCTGTTTAGGGTCATCGTGACTGTACCGTTTCCTTATTTCCTTAGCCAAAGAGATTAGTTCTTTGTGAATATTACTCATCATACCAATCATTGCTTTATCAATCGCTATTTCTACAGCTTCGGTCATCTGATTGTAAGTGACAGCGTCGTTATCGCTCGACCCTTTGCCCATGTTCCTGATAGGCTTATATTCAGCATCAAAGTAACCCTTAACACCGCCTCCGTTTAATGTGTTAAAGGCAACCCACATTTTAATGTTTTCCTCTTGTTTGTGTAATTGCTCGATATTGACAGCGTCAATAGGCTCCACACCTGCAGGTACGTTTGTGATTCTTTTACTATTAGCGTTGAACACATCACCGGTCGGCAGTCGAGTAAGAAAAAGCGTATTTTGCATTAGAAAATCTAAATTGACAGCGTCTTTAGCAAGTACAGGTTCCGCTACGTGACCGAGACGTTTATTCTGTAGATGCCAACTGTTACCGCTTGTAACGCTTATTACGCGATTATCCACGTATGATTTTGTAACGGCATCATTTTTAGCTGTGGGTGTTTTAACGTTACTGATAACCGATCCGCCGGCGTCAAATTTTCCCCTACCACCATCTTTTACGAGCATATTTTCTTTCGCATACCGGATGTTGACCGCATCTCCGTCCAATTGTGGCAGGCCTACATTACGTAATCGAAAATTTTCAAACGAATAACTGTCGACCAGTTTAATGGGGATTAAAGATTCTAAATACTCTTTGGTCACGGCGTCGTCCGCCGCTGTCGGTCTAGCTAGACCGCCGAGAGGATTATTTTTCGCGTGATATTTTGCAATCACCGAGTCGAATGTTAAACAACGTTTCATCATCGTAACCCTATTTACGGCAACGTCGTCGCCGCCGCCGTCGTCGTCGTCAGGCGTGTAGACATTACGTAACGCTTTGTGTTTTAAATCGTAATCTCCGTCCTGAGTAAGAGCGAATCCGATCCCGGGTGGTCCACGGCGTCCGGAATTTCTGCTGCCGTCGCCGTCGCCGCTATAACGTCCAAACTTGTCGACACTCATCGTATCACTGCTCGTATTTTTCTATTTCCCGAACCTTTTATCAGTCCCGCCTCTTTGAGTTCTTCTATAATGGACGCTATCTCGTTGGCGTGACCCGTATGACCGGCGTCGTACGACATGAGCAAAAGCTTTAATCTGTCGCACAATTCGTTCGGATCGTCCCAGTACGCGTAACCTTGACCTTGTTTAACACGACTCATCGTCGTCTTCGTCTTCTTCTTATTTTGTTTTGCCGGCGGGAACAGGTATTGTATAACACGTTTGTATTTAACAGAAGTGTGGTTACGGTTGACCGGCGCGTAGGACTTGTATTTCTGGAGGTGAGCGTTTGTTTGTATACAGATATTTTTGTACGCGGCGGCGTCTTCGGTCGTGTACTCGACGGGATCCCTCATGAATAGTATTTCGTATAGGCCCGGTGTACCTTTATAGGTTGCGTCATCGATAACAATGTCGCCGTCGTCGCTGAACTGTATCGTTTTCGAACCGACCATTATCGAGTCTTCTTCTATTCGCGGTCCGTACAGATTATCGATTTCTCTTTTCCTCGCCGTATCGGTAATCATTTTCAACATGTATTTACGTACTACAGGGTGGTTAAACGTCTTGTTTATCCATTCTATCGATTCGTCACGTCCCTGCGGTGTCGACACATAACTAGCTACATTTTTTGCTGCTGCTGCCGCTGCGGAGTCACTTTCGGAAGAGCAGCAGCAGCAGGAGATAAAGAAGTAGATCCTGGTGATGATGTTTCCGCAATTACTGGCGTATCTAGAAAGCTCGGATATGATGATGATGTTTTTCTTTTCGGTGTCGACACTGCCGACATCATAGAACGGTCTTCTTCTTCTTCTTCCTTCCCTTCTTCTTTTTTTCAGTTTTCGTCATAATGGGCAGTAGCGTCTGCGAGGCGTCTTGTATTTTCGTCAACTCTTTGATGATGGGTTTGTACTGTCTCGTCAATTGTACGTCCATATCAGCATCGCCGAATTTCATCTGCATATATTTCCGTTTCAAGGCGTCTTTCAACCGATCGATTTCGAGCGTAGCCAGATCACCGGTTAACGTCATATTGTCGAATGAACGGCTGTACTAATATGTAGTGTTATTTATATGTGTTGTTGTTCAGGGCAATTCCAGCGATCTAAAGAAAAGTGGAAACTTTTTCGCGGACAACAGATATTGTATAACGTCACCGGCTGACGCGTACAAAAACCTTTTACCCTCCCAACGCAACCCTCTCAGATAACCGTACATATTGTTATCGAAAAAAGGGATCCGCATAGTTTTACGCGCGTCCGTAAAAACAAAGGTGCGTTTCACGTTGTCACGCCACTCCGGTATTTCGGCTACCAATAGGTGATCGTCTCGCGGCGTATCCTGCATATACTCTTTCAGCCGAACTAGAGGACGAATTGAAGATGAAGCTAAAAGATACGAATTCAATAAGAGGAATTCGTCTAAATTCGCACCCGTATAATTACGCCATGTTTCCAATTGTCGCGAATCGACGACCTTGTAACGGTGACCGTCAAAAGAGAGACCAAAGTGTCGGCACTGTTCGACGACGCTCGGCAAGGCGACTTTAAGAAATTCTACTGTAAACATACCTTGCGCTTTGTTATTCACAGCTTCGAATGCTCTGCCCCGTGTATTGTGAGGCAAAAGCGCTGGCACGGGACCGTATTTTACGTTATAACTCACGTCAATCATACATCTCGAACTTGTAATCAGTCTGTAGGCTTCCACGGGTTCGCGTATGGGTATACTTCTTTCTGTAATTACCACACATCTGGACGCGTTCGGGAATAAACAGCCGTACTGCAACATGTCCAAATAGACTTGAGTGTACTCGAGGTTACCGTGACCGGGTGTGACTGTACGGTTAAAAAGATCCGGAAACGGTCTGAAACGTGAGAGTAGATTTTGAGGGTGTCGTACTGTACCGTTGAGCATGTGTTCGTTGTAGATTACCAGTTCGAACGGGACTCCGCGTTTTTCACTCTCGCACAGAAATTTCATCCAAATATCCCTGTTGTAGATGCGCGAAGCGCTAGCGATCATCAGTATTACGACAGGCGGGACAGTCTTACTGTAGCCACCGCGCCTTTTATGGCGCCAACAACGTCTGTTGAATACGTCACCGTGTTTTCCCGATCTACTACAGTAATTGCCGCAATACCGTTTCCTATCCGCGTAATACCACGCGCACAGGTTCGATTTCGGCGGCTGTCGCCTCGGACGTGTAGAAGAAGCGTTCTTATACGCGGCTACATCGTTGTACGTGTATATTCTCATTGCAAGTCTTTGAAGAAACGATCGAATCCTATCCTGTACCGGCCCTCTTCTATCTCGCTGTCTTTGTCTATCAACAAGAACCCGTGTTTCTCTTTCCACGCTGCCGCGCAGATATCTTTAAAAACACCGAACGTAACGTCTGTGTTCACGTGGTCGTTGTAAATGTGTCTCAAATTGAGTTCGTCCTGTTTAAATACTACCAGCAAGTTGGCATTGTCGCGCACCAGCTGCTTCGGAATCCTACTGTACGTTTGGCCTAGATAAAATGAGTCTATATTATTGTGACGCCCCATTGTGAAATATTTGCGTATATTATCGTGTTTCTCGCAAGCTATATCGTCGAATATCATTACCGAATTCGGTTCGGCCTCGCTGGGGTCGATGACACTTTCGTTCTCTGTACACGGGAAATAACCTATACCCGTGTCCTCGGTGAAAACCGTTTCCAATAGTTTGTATTTCGGTTGGTGCAGAGATTTCGAAAATACGTAAACGTTCGCGAATCTCAATCCGTTCGTGTCGAAAAGTAAATTGAACACGACGTTAGTTTTACCGCAATTGGAAGGTCCGCATACGATACAACGAATAGTGTTGGGCAAAAGCGAGCTATGACGTTTACTCTTGCCCCCGCCACCACCGGCAAAAACGTCGAAATTTGAAATTTGCAATTTTTCACGCGACGTCTCGATACGCATTATCGTTCGATACTGAACCGCTCGTGCGCGCGCGTGTCTAATAAATAGCTGGCTCAGAAGAGTATCCTTCGTCCGAATGTAAAAATGTGGCCGCGTGTGGGGGCACAGGAAACGGATATCCTGTTTCAAGTGATTAGTTTGCGCTTATCGATCCACGAGTTGTGCGACTTGTCAAAGCCTAACCACTTTACCAGAACTTTGTTCCTTTCGATCGCAATACTTTTTCCACGAGGTACACATCGCCCACATTGGTTTTACTTATTTCTTCGGCGTAAAACCCGCCTTTCAGAATCTCGCCTTTCGAGTCTTGCAAAATGTACGTGGTAGGTGCGGTCGGGACTACGGCGTAAATAGAAAACACCTCGTTTGTCCAGTTCGGTAGGTAGCCTTTAGCGAAAGTCTTCTTATACTTGGAAATCCTTACTTTATCGTCCACGTTAAATTTAGTCTTTTCCAAAGTGCCACCACCACCACCACCCTGACCGTTTACTTTTTCAAAAGTTGGTTTTCGTGTTTTCGCGTCACACGACCCGGTTTCATACCGATAGTGCTGTGCACGGTGTTATTGTAAGATCGAACTACCGATTTTAATAAATCTATCCATTCGTAACTGCCGCGAGCCGTAAATTCGCGCCACATTTTCGTTTTCAAAGTACGATTGAGTCGTTCGACTATAGACGCTTTCTTATCCGTATACGTTGTGTAATGGTTTATGCCGTATTTTTTCATGAGTTTTTCCACGTGAGCGTTGAACCACTCTTTACCCTGATCGGTCTGAAAATGGCGCATGGGGTGTTTTTCGAGTATCGGTTCTAGAGCTGCCGCCACTTCGGCGCTCGTCTTTGTTTTCAACGGAACGGCTATAGCGAATTTCGACAGACAATTTATCATTGTCAGTATATATTTGTATCCGTTGTTGCCCTTAGCATACGGGATCATTTCCACCAAATCCGCCTGATATAAATCGTTCACACCCTTCAGCGTGACACGACGTGTTTTGAAATTTCTTCGCGCCGGCTTATGCAGCTCATCGGCTATTTCACGTCTCACGTTCATGTTGACTGACGACCGTCTACCTGAAACAAAAGATTTTATACTTTTTTTATGGAGGGTGGCCCCAACCTTCGCCACCCTCGCGTGGTATCCATTCCAAAAAAAAATTCCTATTCCTCTGCTGATACCTCCGTTTTTTTTTTACCGTCTTTCTTATTGCACCATACACCTTACGGGTTGTTACACCTCGTCAGAGGGACATTCACCCTTACGAGCGCGGTCACGCTTCGCCAGAGGGGACATTCACACACACACACACACTCATGTTTACGAGAGAATTAACTCTTCGCCAGTGACCTTGCATTCAGGAATAAGAAAGAGGGTAAAAAAAATATTTTGAAAAAGTGTTCTCTCTGTGCCTCTCTCTCTTACTCTAAATGTTGTTTTTTGCTACGGTGACCGTACGGTAGTGTATCGAAATCACCGCAGCGTTTTCTTTTCGCACCTGTCACGCGAAATATTTTCGATTCGTTCACCGTGATCACTTGGTGATCTTTGGTGCGACGAATCCTTTTGTCTGTGACTGTAATAGTTTCCGATTGCTTATCGGAGTCGTCGACGTCGAGAACCATTCTCTTTAACGACTCGAAATTTACAACGCCCGAGGTGCTGAGATTTAAAGTGAGCCCTTTAACCTTGCATACGGTGACCAGTTCGTTACATTTAGTGGACAATACTTTGTAACCGTAGACTTTCGGTCCACCGGATACAAATTCCGTAATGTACGAACCGGGACCGTACTCCAGGAGTTCGTCCGTCATCTGTCCTAAGTAGTCACCTGTCTCTACCTTGTGTGCACCTTCCAGGTAGAGTACAGAATCAGTGTCGTAGTAAATGGTCTGTCTGTCAAGGGCATCCAGGTGTTCGTACAGTTTAAGTCGCGCCTGAGCAGTCGTGAAAGCGGCGAGTACGACGTTGACCGTCGGAAGAACCTCGCAGACGTCTTCGACGTACTCCCAGTTCACCACGATGGTTTCCTCGTTCACCTCCTGGATGTTGTTAACGCGAACGGACGGACTGACCAACATTTTGAATAATTCGGTAGGTTGCCTGACGATCGCGGTCTTTGTCTGGTTTTCTCGCTGGCCGAATTTTCCCCAAAAGGAATTCAACATCAATTTGGCCAGCGAGCGTCGGCCCTCGTTCTTTTCGATTTTAGCCGCTTCCAGTGTAACCCGCTCGGCCGTGAAATAGTCGTCTATGTATTTTTGTCTGTCCTCGTCGGTCGTGCACCAGTCGGGGTAGCCGGAAGCTTCTTGTTTTATTTTTAAAAATGTATTAATGAAATCGGTAAATAAGCCGCCGCCCTGGTCGAAAGACGCCATTTCGTACTGCCACATTTCGAACATTTCCAAAATGACGTACCCCTTGTCCACGGCCTTACGGATTTCGTCCATGGTCCAAGTTCCTGTCAGCGCTCGTCGGTCGACGTCGTGGTCGCAGTCGGAGACGTTCAGCGTTTCCGCGCACGTGCGGCACAACACGAACATCAGTTTCTCATGCATCTTAACCGGCAGCACGGGGTGGTAGAGTTCGCGAGGCGGAAGGACGGTACACTTGAGCAACCCGTCCGCATCCATGCCCGCCCTCCTGCAGTCAGCATCGCCTACGTGAATTTTGGGGTGGCCTAAGGGGTATCGACCGTACTTGCATACCCACGGGTAAAGGGAGCACACGTCCACGTAGTGAATTTTTTCTCCCTCTTTGCAAGCGTGATAGGTGCGCACGTTTCCCGTACGACCGCCGAAGAAAGCGTCTCGAGGATTAAGGGGTGAAGCGGGTTGGAAGGCGAGGTGAGGCGGTGCCTTGAACTCGCACTCCCACATCTCCACTACCGAAGAGACCAGACGAGAGAGCTTATCGATTTTGGTCTTGGTTCTCTGCAAACGAGCGTCGAACGTGTCGGATGGGTCATCCTCTAGGGGCGCTTCGCGCCCGTGAGGGAAACACCGTTGGCAACCGTGCCAGTAGCAGCCGTGGAACTCGTATACGGTGTCCGTTCGGGCGCAATAACCGTCCACTTTCATGCCGGCAATCTGTTTCTCCCTACCACGACCGGCGTGTTCCAAACGGTAGTCGGCGTCGGCGGTCCGCTCCCGCTCCTTTTCCTCTACCGATGCCAGCCATTGCAGAGCGGCGAGCGATTGTTTGTCGGCCAAACGGTAGCCGTTTTTCGGAACTATGCCGATGGTGCCGGCCTTCAGAAAGTTACGTCTGAACGCCACGTTGCACGCGCTGGCGATGGTCACGGCTTCCAGGAACGGGTCCACTTTGCATTCCTGCAGAAACGAGGCGCGGAACTTTATGCACGCTTGCGCAAGTATATCTACGTCCGAATAACAGTATTCGAAAATCTCTTTTTGAAAATCGAACACGTATTCGTTGCGCACCTGTTCTTCGTACCATTTCGAAAACTCCTTGTGGTTCTTGTCGAACATGGAGTCGGGGCAGTAGTACTCGCGGCCGGGCATGGGACCTACGTAATTTTGATTGGCCAGAGTGTTGAACAGATGGGGGAAATAGCCTTTTTTGTTTTCCGGCGGCAGATCGAACGCTTTGGGGAGTTTTGACAGAGCCATAGGCATGTAGTTTAGAGAGTCGATGAATTTCACGTTATCCAACTCCATGAGGATGACCTTGGAACCGCGCGTGATGAGTTTCGGCGTGAATTTCGTCTCTTCGAGCACGTACTTGAAAATAAATTGGTAGTCGAACGCTTGACCGTTGTGCGCGATGACGCACACTTTTTTGTACGTCTTGCGCACGTCCATGACGTAGGACATGAACCTGCGGACCGGATCTTTTTGGAACACGCGCGTTCTGGTACCGCAGTGGGGGCAGTCTTGCGTCAAACGTATCATACACTCCCAGCAATACTGTTTGGACACGCACAAGGTGACACGGTGCACCCGAGCCGTGTCCAGAACTTCGTCTTGGCGCGTCTCGAAGTCGAAAAATACGAACAGGAAGTCTCTGACAAGAGGTTTACGAGTGTCGACCGTCATGTAGCATTGGTGGTCTGACTGCTTATAGTCTTTGCACACCTTGCAATACATTTCACCGCAAACGTGCTCGGTTTTTCGTTTTCTAGTTATAATAAGTTTGTTACATTTCGCGCATTCCTGTACAGACTGACAGACATAGCCTTTGTGGGCGGTAAAACAATTTTATTTTTAAAATATCTGTTGCAATCGCTGCAATGGATCGCGCTGTCGTCCTTTACGCACGGCGGCGTTCGCTTACAAGCGTTGCACTGCGCCCGGCATCTGTGCTCGTCTCGGCATTTGTAAGGGGTGTGGCAAGTTACACAATAGTAACTGCAAGCGAAAGCAGATGTTAGGCTAGTGATCGTATTGTAGTGACCGTTGTGAAACATCAAATTTATAGCGTACCGCGCGTTCGGGGCGTTGCCCTCAAAGTACACGCTACGACCGCGGCTGTCGTAATTGTAAACGGTGATTTTATAATCGGTCAGGAATGTTTGGAACCGTTGTAATTCTACCACCCCTGCCCCTGCATCCCCTATGTCAACACAGGCGTCAATCATCAGTCGGCGGGCCGCGATAGTCTGTCTTTTTCGCCTATTTTGTATGATGGCCTTGTAATCTCGGTCTTTGTCCGCACGCGCTTTACCCACTACCAGTGAGCACGGGAGGCACAGTGAATCGTTGTTCTTAATCACCACGATCCCCTTTCTAGCTTTACATTCTTCGACAAAATTATTATAGAGTCCCGGTCTAACACGACTACGGCCGCGACCCAGTGGAACGTTCACTTTGGTGCACTCCACTTTGAAAACGTCACTGGTAGTGAACGTTTCGGCATTGCTCTGGATTATCCCGCCAAAAATGTTCCAAAGCGTGTCCGCAGTCACTTCCGGTGCGGGTCTAAAAGCCACGTAGCCCGGATCGCGGTTTTTGAAATTTAAGCTGGTCAGTGTGAACCCTAACTTGTCTTGGTCGGTCGTTTTGCTAGTCATAGTCTCTACTAATTCAGTCAGTCCTTGTTTGACCCATTCAATTTCGTTTACACCCGCAGGCGGTTGATTGAATTTAAAAGTTACTTTTGTACCGAATAAACGGAACTTTTTAACATACGTCTGAACTGTAGACACTATAAAAGCTGACATATTAATATTATTAGTATTATCGTTATTATTATTATTATTACTTGATTCACTAAACATGGCAAAAACTATTAGTTAATACTTAAAATGTTATTATTTTCTTTTCCCGAAAAAAAGTTAAAATTTTTAAGTATATTTTAAAAAAAAAATAAAAAATGCAAATATTCTTTTAAAGTTTAAATCAACACGTAGAGAAATGAGATGTAAAAAAAAAGACAAAATTCTTAAGTACCACTTACTATTTTTAGAGAGAGAGAGAAACATAGGAAGTAACAATGTACTTACAAAATTCGCTAAAGACGAACACAACAACAACAACAAATACTCGATGGTGAACAATGATGCAAGTTTGACAGAATCTGCTAAACTGACGTAACCGTTAGCGCCGCAGGTTATTTATACGTTTAGTGACTGTGGCGTGTTACGTTGCGTCATCAGCTGCCTGACCTTGAATTGTGACTGACCTTCACATTTCGACGTGCCGTGTGCAAATGTTGCATCATCTGCCTGACCTTGAATTGTGAGTGACCTTCACATTTCAACGTGCCGTGTGCAAATGTTGCGTCAGCTGCCTGACCTTGAATTGTGACTGACCTTCACATTTCGCCGTTTCCTTTCTCATGACCGCCGTACCGATTAGTATATATATATACGTATAACGACAGGTGTTTAGCTGCATAATAGTATTGCTGTGTTGTGTGCGTTAACGTGCAGTTGTGTTTTGATATACGTAGAGTTGTTGTTGTTGTTTTTCTTGAATTTATTCTTTGTAAGTATGTCTGCTTCTTCGGGATCGTCATCTTCTTCTTCTTTTATTAACGTCCGTTTTAATTCCGTTCGACCGGTAGAGACTGTGCCGATTCGAACATTACAGATCGGTATACCGTTCAAAATTTTAAACGTCAGGGATGGTCCCACTAAATTCGGAACGTCTTTGTTGTTTGGGTACGTACTATAATGACAAATATGGCTGGGAAAAGTACATAATGGCGACGGCTGGGTACTTTCTATAATGTCACCTAGGGTTGAGTACGTACCATGATGGCACCAAAGCTGAGCTGCATACACGATTGCGACGGGTTGGGTTCGTACCATAATGGTGAAGAGTACATGATAGCGACGGGTTGGGTACGTACTATAATGACAAATACGGCTGGGAAAAAGTACATAATGGCGACGGGATGGATACATAGTATAATGTCACCTAGGGCTAAGTACGTACTATGATGGCACCAAAGCTGGGCAGGGTATACGATGGCGACGGGTTGGCTACGTACCACGATGGACCAAAGCTGGGCAGGACGCATCTCGATGGGCTGGGCACATACCATGATGGCACCAGATGTTGGGCGAGTACATGATGGCGACGGACTGAATACGTACGTTCACGTAACACGATTGCTGGGAATGTTGCGACCACAGATGGGGCTCGTACCATGATTTCTGGGCATGTTGCTACCACAGGTAAGGCTCGTACGATGATGATGCCACCAATGGCTAGGCAGCGAAGATGATGGCGACGCGGGTTGGGTACGTATTATGATGGCGGAATTGGCCGAGCATGATACGTAATGGCAATGGGTTGGGTACGTACCATGATAGCAACAAAGGATTGACAAGGTACATGATGACACTAGAGAGAGAAAGGCTAGACAACGAACATGATGGCGACGGGTTGGGTACGTACCATGACCAACCCGGGAGGCTAGGCACGTAACACGATGGCGACAGCGGGCTGGGCACCTACATATATCATACACCATTCACGATGATTTGTAAGTCTTTTTTCCATTAACTCAATATATTTATCATATGTCTTGTATTCATATGCAATACATTATATGTCTTGTATTTTAGTTACATTATAATAATCAATTCTTGAGATGTTTTTTGTTTTTTTTTCTTTGTACTTAGTAAATTGTTTTGTATTTGTACTTAATAACTGTTTTATAAGCCATTTTTTTTCATTAACTCAATATTTACCATAATTCAACTACATGTCATGTATATTTGTGTTTTTTGTTTGTTTTGCAAGCAAACGATGTTTAAAATAAAACAAAGACAATTTTATGTTTACATCTTTGTTTCTTTTTCCTTTTTTTTTTGACGTAAGACGAGAGGTCAGTCATCATGGTTTTCGAGTAAATATTTTTTTAAAACTGTGGCCAAAGTAGCATATTAATGAATAACTTTGTAAAAATTAACGTATAATATTAAAACACTATCCTTTTTTTATAAGAGAGAGAGAGAGAGAGAGAGAGAGAGAGAGAGAGAGAGAGAGAGAGAGAGAGAGAGAGGGAGGTCATAGAATGAAGTACTTTATACGTTTATATAACGCACTATCCAGCGACCCTAGTCCTCCTATGAACAACCCTGCTGGGAGCTAGGCACGTAACATGATGGCTGATGAGAGAGAGAGAGAGAGAGAGAGAGAGAGAGAGAGAGAGAGAGAGAGAGAGAGAGAGAGAGAGAGAGAGAGAGAGAGAGAGGAGGTCATAGAATGAAGTACTTTATACGTTTATATAACGCACTATCCAGCGACCCTAGTCCTCCTTTGAACAACCCTGCTGGGAGCTAGGCACGTAACATGATGGCTGATGAGGTAGAGAGAGAGAGAGAGAGAGAGAGGGAGGTCATAGAATGAAGTACTTTATACGTTTATATAACGCACTATCCAGCGACCCTAGTCCTCCTATGATGAACAACCCTGCTGGGAGCTAGGCACGTAACATGATGGCTGATGAGGAGAGAGAGAGAGAGAGAGAGAGAGAGAGGAGAGGGAGGTCATAGAATGAAGTACTTTATACGTTTATATAACGCACTATCCAGCGACCCTAGTCCTCCTATGAACAACCTTGCTGGGAGCTAGGCACGTAACATGATGGCTGGCTGATGAGAGAGAGAGAGAGAGAGAGAGAGAGAGAGAGAGGTCATAGAATGAAGTACTTTATATATTTATATAACGCGCTATCCACACACCCCGGGCACGTAACACGATGGCGGCTAGAGGAGAGAGAGAGAGAGAGAGAGAGAGAGAGAGAGAGAGAGAGAGAGAGAGAGAGGCGGTCATAGATAGACATACTATATATGTATATATAACGCGCTATCCACAGGCCCCAGGCCACGATGGCGGAGAGAGAGAGAGAGAGAGAGAGGCGGTCATAGATAGACTTACTTTATATGTTTATATAACGCGCTATCCACAGGCCCCGGGCCACGATGGCGGCGGCTAGAGAGAGAGAGAGAGAGAGAGAGAGAGGTCATAGAATGAAGTACTTTATATGTTTATATAACGCGCAATCCGCAGGCCCCGGGCACGTAACACGATGGCGGCGGCCATAGATAGACTTACTTTATATGTTTATATAACGCGCTATCCCCAGGCCCCGGGCACGTAACACGATGGCGGCGGCCATAGATAAACTTACTTTATATGTTTATATAACGCGCTATCCACAGGCCCCGGGCCACGATGGAGGCAGCGGCGGCCATAGATAAACTATATGTTTATATAACGCGCTATCCACAGGCCCCGGGCACGTACCACGATGGCGATTCGCCAACCCGAGCGGAATCGTTACGTTTCATATATCTCGAATCGCACTAATTTCCCAAGACGCTCCCGTGGTACAGTGGTTATAGCATGCGCCTCACACGCGCAACGTCCCCGGTTCGAGCCCCGCCAGAAACGCGCAACTTTTTTTTCTGGTATACATTTATTTATTCAATTAATTAATGGCGGGCACGCACAGACGACGTCAGCAACGATGGACAGGGCGAGTACCGTGATAACATAACGGGTCATGAGTCAACACGCGCAAAACATTTCGCTTCCATCACGTCAGCGAGGAAGCTGTGTGCGCCTCCATCACAGCTGCGTGCACGTATATAGCTTCCATCATGTCAGCGACACCGCTGCGTGCCTATATATATATATACATCAGTGAGTTGGGACATTTGGGACAATCTAGCCGGAATCCTACTAATGTTCGTTATTTTTTAAAATTTTATCGAATGTTTTTTATTATTGTCATTATAATTAATGTCATTATTATAGTTCTTACTACCTATTATACAGCTTCTTGTTATTCAAATAATGTTCGTTATTTTTTGTAATTTTATCGAATGTTTTTTATTATTGTCATTATAATTAACGTCATTATTATAGTTCTTACTATCCACTATAAAGCTTCTTGTTATTCAAATTATAATATTCGTTATTTTTTTAAATTTTATCGAATGTTTTTTATTATAGTCATTATAATTAATTTCATTATTATAGTTCTTACTATCCATTATACAGCTTCTTGTTATTCAAATTATAATGTTCGTTATTATTTGTAATTTTATCGAATGTTTTTTATTATTGTCATTATAATTAACGTCATTATTATAGTTCTTACTACCCATTATACAGCTTCTTGTTATTCAAATTATAATATTCGTTATTTTTTAAAATTTTATCGAATGTTTTTTATTATAAGGTTTTTCTCCTCCGAATGTCTCTTCCGGTTTTCTATAAGGTAACCGAGAGTTTATGTGCCTGACTTTCGTTGTGAATAAATAATCAATATTTTATTTACAACTTTCGTTGTGAATAAATAATCAATATTTTAATTACAACTTTCGTTGTGAATAAATAATCAATATTTTATTTACACAATTTCATAACCGTGTGACATACTTTTCAAAACGGATAATAATGTTAAAAAATCCACTATTAATACAAAATACCTAATGTGTCGAATTAAAGTTCTATGCTTAAATGTATTATGTTGTTACAATGGCAAGTGTTTCATTGTTAGCTTTACATCTACGGTTTGTTATACTTCTAAATTATCTTGACGCCTTTGATATTTGTTTTTATACAACTCTTCTATAAAAATCAAAAATATATTATTTTTTAAATTAAATCTTTCAACCTAACGCTGAAGAATTGTTAAACACAATGTCCTGTTAAAAACAATAATAACAATGTTAATGAACTCTGTGAAGGCACTGTATAACTAATGTAACAATAAAATGTAATAATAACGATTACAGCAACAAAAGCAATACCGTTATTACTGGCAATGATTAAAAACGAAACAAAAAATAATAACAGCAAATTAAGTTCAGCTAACATTAAAAAAATATAAAAAAGTATTTCATAAAGACAACAATTATATATTTTGTAATTATGGTTTTAGCAATAATAAAAACATCATAATTCAAATGACAATAATAAAGAACATTCGATAAAATTACAAATAATAACGAACATTATAATTTGAATAACAAGAAGCTGTATAATGGATACTAAGAACAATAATAATGACGTTAATTATAATGACAATAATAAAAAACATTCGATAAAATTACAAATAATAACGAACATTATAATTTGAATAACAAGAAGCTGTATAATGGATAGTAAGAACAATAATAATGACGTTAATTATAATGACAATAATAAAAAACATTCGATAAAATTACAAATAATAACGAACATTATAATTTGAATAACAAGAAGCTGTATAATGGATAGTAAGAAATATAATAATGACGTTAATTATAATGACAATAATAAAAACATTCGATAAAATTACAAATAATAACGAACATTATAATTTGAATAACAAGAAGCTGTATAATGGATAGTAAGAACTATAATAATGAAATTAATTATAATGACAATAATAAAAAACATTCGATAAAATTACAAATAATAACGAACATTATAATTTGAATAACAAGAAGCTGTATAATGGATAGTAAGAAATATAATAATGACGTTAATTATAATGACAATAATAAAAAACATTCGATAAAATTACAAATAATAACGAACATTATAATTTGAATAACAAGAAGCTGTATAATGGATAGTAAGAACTATAATAATGACGTTAATTATAATGACAATAATAAAAAACATTCGATAAAATTACAAATAATAACGAACATTATAATTTGAATAACAAGAAGCTGTATAATGGATAGTAAGAACAATAATAATGACGTTAATTATAATGACAATAATAAAAAACATTCGATAAAATTACAAATAATAACGAACATTATAATTTGAATAAGAAGAAGCTGTATAATGGATAGTAAGAAATATAATAATGACGTTAATTATAATGACAATAATAAAAAACATTCGATAAAATTACAAATATTAACGAACATTATAATTTGAATAACAAGAAGCTGTATAGTGGATAGTAAGAACAATAATAATGACGTTAATTATAATGACAATAATAAAAAACATTCGATAAAATTACAAATAATAACGAACATTATAATTTGAATAACAAGAAGCTGTATAATGGATAGTAAGAACTATAATAATGAAATTAATTATAATGACAATAATAAAAAACATTCGATAAAATTACAAATAATAACGAACATTATAATTTGAATAACAAGAAGCTGTATAATGGATAGTAAGAAATATAATAATGACGTTAATTATAATGACAATAATAAAAAACATTCGATAAAATTACAAATAATAACGAACATTATAATTTGAATAACAAGAAGCTGTATAATGGATAGTAAGAACTATAATAATGAAATTAATTATAATGACAATAATAAAAAACATTCGATAAAATTGCAAATAATAACGAACATTATAATTTGAATAACAAGAAGCTGTATAATGGATAGTAAGAACAATAATAATGACGTTAATTATAATGACAATAATAAAAAACATTCGATAAAATTACAAATAATAACGAACATTATAATTTGAATAACAAGAAGCTGTATAATGGATAGTAAGAACTATAATAATGAAATTAATTATAATGACAATAATAAGAAACATTCGATAAAATTACAAATAATAACGAACATTATAATTTGAATAACAAGAAGCTGTATAATGGATAGTAAGAAATATAATAATGACGTTAATTATAATGACAATAATAAAAAACATTCGATAAAATTACAAATAATAACGAACATTATAATTTGAATAACAAGAAGCTGTATAATGGATAGTAAGAACTATAATAATGAAATTAATTATAATGACAATAATAAAAAACATTCGATAAAATTACAAATAATAACGAACATTATAATTTGAATAACAAGAAGCTGTATAATGGATAGTAAGAAATATAATAATGACGTTAATTATAATGACAATAATAAAAACATTCGATAAAATTACAAATAATAACGAACATTATAATTTGAATAACAAGAAGCTGTATAATGGATAGTAAGAACTATAATAATGAAATTAATTATAATGACAATAATAAAAACATTCGATAAAATTACAAATAATAACGAACATTATAATTTGAATAACAAGAAGCTGTATAATGGATAGTAAGAAATATAATAATGACGTTAATTATAATGCCAATAATAAAAACATTCGATAAAATTACAAATAATAACGAACATTATAATTTGAATAACAAGAAGCTGTATAATGGATAGTAAGAACTATAATAATGAAATTAATTATAATGACAATAATAAAAACATTCGATAAAAATACAAATAATAACGAACATTATAATTTGAATAACAAGAAGCTGTATAATGGATAGTAAGAACAATAATAATGACGTTAATTATAATGACAATATAAAAAACATTCGATAAAATTACAAATAATAACGAACATTATAATTTGAATAACAAGAAGCTGTATAATGGATAGTAAGAACTATAATAATGAAATTAATTATAATGACAATAATAAAAAACATTCGATAAAAATACAAATAATAACGAACATTATAATTTGAATAACAAGAAGCTGTATAATGGATAGTAAGAACAATAATAATGACGTTAATTATAATGACAATAATAAAAAACATTCGATAAAATTACAAATAATAACGAACATTATAATTTGAATAACAAGAAGCTGTATAATGGATAGTAAGAACTATAATAATGAAATTAATTATAATGACAATAATAAAAAACATTCGATAAAATTACAAATAATAACGAACATTATAATTTGAATAACAAGAAGCTGTATAATGGATAGTAAGAAATATAATAATGACGTTAATTATAATGCCAATAATAAAAAACATTCGATAAAATTACAAATAATAACGAACATTATAATTTGAATAACAAGAAGCTGTATAATTGATAGTAAGAACTATAATAATGAAATTAATTATAATGACAATAATAAAAAACATTCGATAAAATTACAAATAATAACGAACATTATAATTTGAATAACAAGAAGCTGTATAATGGATAGTAAGAACTATAATAATGAAATTAATTATAATGACAATAATAAAAAACATTCGATAAAATTACAAATAATAACGAACATTATAATTTTAATAACAAGAAGCTGTATAATGGATAGTAAGAAATATAATAATGACGTTAATTATAATGCCAATAATAAAAAACATTCGATAAAATTACAAATAATAACGAACATTATAATTTGAATAACAAGAAGCTGTATAATGGATAGTAAGAACTATAATAATGAAATTAATTATAATGACAATAATAAAAAACATTCGATAAAATTACAAATAATAACGAACATTATAATTTTAATAACAAGAAGCTGTATAATGGATAGTAAGAAATATAATAATGACGTTAATTATAATGCCAATAATAAAAAACATTCGATAAAATTACAAATAATAACGAACATTATAATTTGAATAACAAGAAGCTGTATAATGGATAGTAAGAACTATAATAATGAAATTAATTATAATGACAATAATAAAAAACATTCGATAAAAATACAAATAATAACGAACATTATAATTTGAATAACAAGAAGCTGTATAATGGATAGTAAGAACAATAATAATGACGTTAATTATAATGACAATAATAAAAAACATTCGATAAAATTACAAATAATAACGAACATTATAATTTGAATAACAAGAAGCTGTATAATGGATAGTAAGAACTATAATAATGAAATTAATTATAATGACAATAATAAAAAACATTCGATAAAATTACAAATAATAACGAACATTATAATTTGAATAACAAGAAGCTGTATAATGGATAGTAAGAAATATAATAATGACGTTAATTATAATGACAATAATAAAAAACATTCGATAAAATTACAAATAATAACGAACATTATAATTTGAATAACAAGAAGCTGTATAATGGATAGTAAGAACTATAATAATGAAATTAATTATAATGACAATAATAAAAAACATTCGATAAAATTACAAATAATAACGAACATTATAATTTGAATAACAAGAAGCTGTATAATGGATAGTAAGAAATATAATAATGACGTTAATTATAATGCCAATAATAAAAAACATTCGATAAAATTACAAATAATAACGAACATTATAATTTGAATAACAAGAAGCTGTATAATGGATAGTAAGAACTATAATAATGAAATTAATTATAATGACAATAATAAAAAACATTCGATAAAAATACAAATAATAACGAACATTATAATTTGAATAACAAGAAGCTGTATAATGGATAGTAAGAACAATAATAATGACGTTAATTATAATGACAATAATAAAAAACATTCGATAAAATTACAAATAATAACGAACATTATAAATTGAATAACAAGAAGCTGTATAATGGATAGTAAGAACTATAATAATGAAATTAATTATAATGACAATAATAAAAAACATTCGATAAAATTACAAATAATAACGAACATTATAATTTGAATAACAAGAAGCTGTATAATGGATAGTAAGAAATATAATAATGACGTTAATTATAATGCCAATAATAAAAAACATTCGATAAAATTACAAATAATAACGAACATTATAATTTGAATAACAAGAAGCTGTATAATTGATAGTAAGAACTATAATAATGAAATTAATTATAATGACAATAATAAAAAACATTCGATAAAATTACAAATAATAACGAACATTATAATTTGAATAACAAGAAGCTGTATAATGGATAGTAAGAACTATAATAATGAAATTAATTATAATGACAATAATAAAAAACATTCGATAAAATTACAAATAATAACGAACATTATAATTTTAATAACAAGAAGCTGTATAATGGATAGTAAGAAATATAATAATGACGTTAATTATAATGCCAATAATAAAAAACATTCGATAAAATTACAAATAATAACGAACATTATAATTTGAATAACAAGAAGCTGTATAATGGATAGTAAGAACTATAATAATGAAATTAATTATAATGACAATAATAAAAACATTCGATAAAAATACAAATAATAACGAACATTATAATTTGAATAACAAGAAGCTGTATAATGGATAGTAAGAACAATAATAATGACGTTAATTATAATGACAATAATAAAAAACATTCGATAAAATTACAAATAATAACGAACATTATAATTTGAATAACAAGAAGCTGTATAATGGATAGTAAGAACTATAATAATGAAATTAATTATAATGACAATAATAAAAAACATTCGATAAAATTACAAATAATAACGAACATTATAATTTTAATAACAAGAAGCTGTATAATGGATAGTAAGAACAATAATAATGACGTTAATTATAATGACAATAATAAAAAACATTCGATAAAATTACAAATAATAACGAACATTATAATTTGAATAACAAGAAGCTGTATAATGGATAGTAAGAACTATAATAATGAAATTAATTATAATGACAATAATAAAAAACATTCGATAAAAATACAAATAATAACGAACATTATAATTTGAATAACAAGAAGCTGTATAATGGATAGTAAGAACAATAATAATGACGTTAATTATAATGACAATAATAAAAAACATTCGATAAAATTACAAATAATAACGAACATTATAATTTGAATAACAAGAAGCTGTATAATGGATAGTAAGAACTATAATAATGAAATTAATTATAATGACAATAATAAAAAACATTCGATAAAATTACAAATAATAACGAACATTATAATTTGAATAACAAGAAGCTGTATAATGGATAGTAAGAAATATAATAATGACGTTAATTATAATGCCAATAATAAAAAACATTCGATAAAATTACAAATAATAACGAACATTATAATTTGAATAACAAGAAGCTGTATAATTGATAGTAAGAACTATAATAATGAAATTAATTATAATGACAATAATAAAAAACATTCGATAAAATTACAAATAATAACGAACATTATAATTTGAATAACAAGAAGCTGTATAATGGATAGTAAGAACTATAATAATGAAATTAATTATAATGACAATAATAAAAAACATTCGATAAAATTACAAATAATAACGAACATTATAATTTTAATAACAAGAAGCTGTATAATGGATAGTAAGAAATATAATAATGACGTTAATTATAATGCCAATAATAAAAAACATTCGATAAAATTACAAATAATAACGAACATTATAATTTGAATAACAAGAAGCTGTATAATGGATAGTAAGAACTATAATAATGAAATTAATTATAATGACAATAATAAAAAACATTCGATAAAAATACAAATAATAACGAACATTATAATTTGAATAACAAGAAGCTGTATAATGGATAGTAAGAACAATAATAATGACGTTAATTATAATGACAATAATAAAATACATTCGATAAAATTACAAATAATAACGAATATTATATGAATAGCAAAAAAACTTTGTAATGTTAAGAAGTAACTGAATCATTATAATGGCAATAATAAAGAATATTCCTCGAAATTATAAATAATAACAAATATTGTACTATGAATATCTGAATATCCATAAACGTCATAATGATAGTATAAAAACTGCAATAATTAAAACCACTTAATAACAGTAATAACTATTTAATAACGAACATTTGTTAAAGTGACAAGTAATAACGCTATAGTGAGTAACAACAGACTTTATAATTATAATAACAAACTTTGGGTAATAATAATAAAAAAACATAATAACAATAATATAGAACATTCCTTAAGATGGGAAATAATAACGAACATTATAATAGAAATAATAATGTATTCAAATTTTTTTCACAATAATAACAAGTATTATAGGCCTGTTATAAATGATCGTCTTGTATTACTGTAGGCCTACGTAAAATAAAGCCAGATGTCTCAGAAACACCGAGCAAAGCAAAGCCGAAGCCAAAGGAGTGAAATGCTTGATCTTACGCTCGAACGCCTTGGATTCCGACGCTGAGAAGTTAAGCACTGCGTGAAATATTATTTATTTAACGACCTCCCTCCCTCCCTCCCTCCCTCCTTCCTTCCCCTCATCCCCCGCACCTCCCCGGGTTCATAACAACCCCAATCAAGTCAAGTAGGCAACATATGATAGAAAATCCAGTCAAATAAAACTGTGCTCGGTTATTTATGTCACGTTTAAAGTAAAAGCTTTACAGTGCAAATCTCTGTGGAAACGCACGCTTCCGCGTCATTAAATTAGGCCAGCGCTTTTTCAACTAATTCAAAATGGCCGCCCGTTCAAAAGTTTTAAATCGCTTAATTGTATATTTATCAAATTCTACTGGATTACGATAAAAAGTGAGTTTATTTCGAACCTGCTTCTGGTTAAATTTAAAAGGGTAATTAATTGGCTACGAAGGGTTCCCGTTTCGGAAGCCGCTTCTGTTCGATATTCTTTGAGATTAAAATAAAGAATTCTGATTAAAAGACTAGCAGCTGCGAGGAACACTTTCAGAAGGAAATCTGACAAAACTCTGAATAGAAGCAAACTTGTAGCTATGGTGTAAAAATATAAGTTAACAAAATTAAGCGACTTATTGCAACACATACCGGTAACATTCAAATTGTTTACCAAACAATTAATTTATAAAATGACATTTATTTTTCATTTCGTTAATTTTTTTACTTTACTGTTTCAGAGTTTATTAAACCCAGTCCAGACTACAGGCTACAGGCTAGGCATGTAAGGTTAAAATCGCGTACCTTTCGATTGCATTAATATTTCACCAAATAAATAATATTTAACAATAGGCCTATAGTATGTTAAATATGCCCTATATTTTAACATTTTCAGCTTTTCATCGAAATGAGCACCGATCCTGACTTCTAAAACACTTTTTAAGGGGGGGGGGTAATTTTTTTCTAAAATAAAAGCACTTCAGCGCACTCTAGCGTTTATAATTTTCTTCCGATTTGATTCAAACTAAAATCGCTTTTTGTAGAAGCTTGGACACGTTCGTTATCAGCAAAATCCGTTAAACCGTTTCAAAACAGCGGTCGTTGCAAATCTTAAAAAAAAGTAAACAAATTGTATCTTAGTTTTTTTTAATCCTACTGTGCCAATCATAGTGTCAGAATTTGTGTCATTCATTCAGTCAGATTTTGTGCCAGACATTGTGTCAGTTATTGTATCAGACTTTGTGGCAGTCATTGTATCACACATTGTGTCAGTCATTCAGTCAGATTTTGTGCCAGACATTGCGTCAGCCATTATATCAGACTTTGTGGCAGTCATTGAATCAGACATTGTGTCAGTCATTCAGTCAGATTTTGTGCCAGACATTGCCTCAGTCATTGTATCAGACATTGTGTCAGTCATTGTATCAGACATTGTGTCAGTTACAGTATCAGACATTGCGTCAGTCATTCTATCACACACTGTGTCATTCATTCAGTCAGATTTTGTGCCAGACATTGCGTCAGTCATTGTATCAGACTTTGTGGCAGTCGTTGTACCAAACTTTGTGTCAGTCATTGTACCAGACTTTGTGTCAGTTATTGTACCAGACATTGTGTTAGTAATTAAGCCAGACTTTGTGACACATGTAGTGTCCATCATTGTACCAGACATTGTGTCAGTCATTGTACCAGACATTGTGTCAGTCATTGTACCAAACTTTGTGTCAGTCATTGTACCAGACTTTGTGTCAGTTATTGTACCAGACATTGTGTCAGTAATTAAGCCAGACTTTGTGACACATGTAGTTCCATCATTGTATCAGACATTGTGTCAGTCATTGTACCAAACTTTGTGTCAGTCATTGTACCAGACTTTGTGTCAGTTATTGTACCAGACATTGTGTCAGTAATTAAGCCAGACTTTGTGACACATGTAGTTCCATCATTGTATCAGACATTGTGTCAGTCATTGTACCAAACTTTGTATCAGTCATTGTACCAGACTTTGTGTCAGTTATTGTACCAGACATTGTGTCAGTAATTAAGCCAGACTTTGTGACACATGTAGTTCCATCATTGTATCAGACATTGTGTCAGTCATTGTACCAGACATTGTGTCAGTAATTAAGCCAGACTTTGCGACACATGTAGTGTCCGTTATTGTGTCAGACATAGTGTCAGTTACTACGCAGTAAGAAAGCTTTCTATAAGGTTTGTACTTTTTTCAGGCCCGTTCCTGCACGCCTCTCGCTTCACATCAGAATACAGCCTGGATTCAAGGATAGCGAAGCCCATCCCGAGGCCTAATCCTGGCTTCTCCGCCATGCAACATCCTCTACTCCACTGCAGGCAGCCCTACCTTACAGGTAATAGTTTTCCCTAAAGACTGCAATTTTTATATCCCGTTAGCTTTAGGGAAACTCATTTTCATTTTCGAGAAACTTGTTTGATAAATTTAGATATAGGCTCCTACGCTACAAACAATTACTTTTACACAAAGAAGTGTTTATTTTATTATAACCGTTACAATTTGTCCATTAAGTAACAGCGCGTAGTCTTACTTCAATTTATCCAAGAAACCGAATCATATGCAGTGAAACGAGAATGAAAACGCTAGTTGTATAGTTTGTGAGTTCTTCAGTAAGCTAAGAAACTTGAAATATCTATGTTTTTTCTGCAACCGAAAGAGTTTTGTAAGCCTTTATTTGTGAATTATTCAGTTCGGGA